>JABFPJ010006119.1:0-11298 GCA_022817425.1 Gryon sp. ZL-2020
ACTATTTTCGAGTTTGAATTCACAACTCGTATTGAGAAATACACTTATACATTTTAGTTGTAGCGATGAGTGTATTTTCCAATACGAGTTGTACATCAAACCTGGAAATAGCCGAGTAGACAAGATGGTGGGCTAGTAATTAGGAGGCTCGGGTTCAACTCTCTGGACCTAGCAACTTCTTTTAATTCAAGAAAAATAGAATTTAGATAAAATAAATGTATTTACAAATAATCTTTAACAATATTTATGTTAAGAAATAAAATAAAAAATAAATAAATTGCATTAATATATAGAACATATGTAAAAAAAATTGCTATGATATATTATAATAAAAATTGTAACAAATTATTATACAATTTACTATTATATGTAAAACAAAATATATAACACAATATAATAATTGTTCTTATATTTAATAGTAATTTGTTCAAAAATACTAGTATACAACACTTTCTCAATGAATTATAGTAATTTTTATTATAATATTTGTCTCAGTGTATGTACATTAATTTAATTATATACATCAAAATAATGGTTAATTAAAATTCAATTACTTTTTAGTTTCTTTTACAATTAAAATGAATATTTTTCTTATTTTCCATCAATACCGTCTACAATTTTCACTGGTACAAAATATCTTGTTGTAACGTGAATATATAAGTTTAAAATGTAACAATTATTATTACTATACAAATATTTCGTATATATATAATTCAATTGACTAAATGGTCTTGTCGATCTCTGTTGGTTAGTAATTAATTTAAATAATAACGATCAATGTTGACAATTATTTTGCCAATTAATAAAAACTAATATTGTTTCATTTAAGGTAATTGAGAAATATATATCCAGCCTGCTATACGATTCTAATTCTATCATTTTTTAAGATAATAATTATGATGTATAAAATATTTGAATTGAATTAGAAATAATATCTGTTGATACATTGTTGGCTCGCGATTGGCATAAGCTTGATTCAGAGCTGCACAAATCTTAATATAACAAAATAAAATTTATTTTGTAAACATTTTTAATATTTATTTAATAAATATTTTCATTAAGATAATTGATAAACAATACAGTATAATAAGAATATTAAATATTCAATAATCATTTGTAATTAACGATTAAAATGATTTATATTTAACCATTGGCCCAACAATGATTTAAGTCCGTAAGCCAAGTAACAACTTAAAAAGACTTATCGAGTTTTTTTTTATTATTTATTGAACACCACTTTTATTTTTAAAACAAAAGTGGTGTTCAGGATAATATAACTGAAAGAACAGACAAAATATAATATAAACAAATACATTCTTTAAAATTATAATTTGTTCTTTAAGAAACCATTGGTAAAAATCATTGGACATCGCTTGGGCCATCGTTAGTATTTAACGATGAACCAATGAACATCCCATGCATGGACCTATAGTTAACCAACAGTTGGACCATCACTGGGACTAACTCAATATAAATGATTGACCATCAACATATTACCAATCATGGGCCGATTCTTACGTTTGCCAATCCAATGAAATTGCTAGAAATATTTACGATTTTTATCTATAAAAACACAATTGTCATCTTTAAGTTATAAACTATTAGCACTCTATTAATAGAAATATTAGACAATGCCGTACAATAATAATCAGTTTATACAAATTAATGAAATGATATATATTAAAATTGAATCAATATTGTGCATTTAAGTTAATAAAGGTATAACAAAATTCAAATATATATTAATAAATATTCAAATATTTCAGTAATTTAAGGTAGGACTATCATAAAAAGACTTCTCTTAGGATTTCTTTAGACAAAATATATGTTAAGTATTTTTACGTCAATTCTAAAAGTTGGAGTTCTTTTTACCTATTAGTTATTGAGATAGTAATTGCCAAAGATAAGTAATTTAACATTGGAAGTATATGCAAATATACCAAAATCAATCCTTTTTTATTAATATATTAATTCATGTTCTTAGGATTTTGATAAAAACTAGTATGTCATTACGTAGCATAGAAATTTTATAATAAAAAAATGATTAAAAATGTAGATTTTAGCTAAGTTAAATATTACAGTTTTGAATACCTTTTACTTTAAACAAGTGAAAAATTAAATTAAATTCTTAAATTATTTTAAAAATATTGGAATCCTCGTATACGATACGCTGCTTCACGATACTCATACTTTAAAAACTCTTTTATGTATGTAATATAAGAAAAAAATTGTTTCATGTTTAAAATAAAATATTAATTCACATTTAGATGGATTCGTAAATTAGTAAAAAATGATCTGAACTATTTAACTAATTAAATGAATGAAAGTGAATAAAAAGATATTCGCAGACATAAAATTGATAGACCTGAAATGAAGACGATAACGGTAAGATGCATATCTTTTAATCTTTTAAGTTTGCATAATTCACAGGACTACTATTCCTAAGAAAGTCGTTTCTGTAATTTCTTCATAAATAAGTGAAACATATTATTTACATGCAAGGTAAAATGACTTACAAAGAAAACTCTTTTTGATAATGATCAAGATTTTTAATTAACTTGAATAAGTTTGCTTGACATCATAGTAACTGCTTTGTCTTCTTAATTAACAAGCAATTATATATACACATAAGCAAAAAATAGTTAAATATGAAATAAGTCTCATTTTGCAGTTGAATATTTTCTGAAATTTTATATAATTATGAAATATTATATTTAAGTTTCAAATGCAGTCTTATAATTTGATACCAGACTTAATTATATGTGAAAATGTGTATCTTTATTATTATATTAATTGATTTGTTATTTTGCAATGAATACATAAACCTTTAAATAACTTTAATTTGTACAATATGCAATTTTCTACAAAAGATTTTAACCATGAATAATTTTTTATATATTTTCAATTAACAAAATAACCAATAAAATGATATCTGAACAGTTTTATGGAAAAATATAAATATAATGTGAGTCTGAAACATTTATTTATACATACATTTTTTGATTCATTCAAAGTTAATTAGATAGTTCGACCGGTTTCTTTCTTTTGTTAGTATACTTTTGTACAGGTTTTTACTTCTCACAATTTTCCATCTTTTTATGTTAGTTCAGAAAAGTTGTACGTCTTACGTTATGCACATTATAAATACAATAACAATAAATATAATTATAATAATTGTAAATATATCTTCACATGACAAAAATCGATTTCTTTATTATTTTTAATGTAAAATTTTAGTACAAAAAAAGTTAATTTAAATATACAATTATTAAAAGGCATATGTATCTGCACTCACCTCCTTCCGAAATTCTGAATCATGTATTTTACACCGACATCGTATAGACAAAACAAAAATTTATATAACTCTACGGAAGGATGGTGGCGAAAAAAAAGGAGAGTGCATGAAGACGTTTTCCGCGGAGAAATCCCAGACTTACGTCAGTGAAAGTCCTCGATTATATCAGTTGAAGCAAACAAGCGGAAAATACCAATAAAATAGATGGTCACACTTTGTTTCAAGACAACATCGACTGAGATGACACTCGAGGCCCGATCATGTCAATAAACAGCGGCAATTGATTGACCGCTTGATTTTTCGGAAGATGCGTTTATCGACATTTATACTAACGATTAATATATATTTCTAATAAAACACGCATCTGTCGTACTGTTTCTTTTCAAAAGAAATAACGACCATCAATATGTCCCTTCGGATAACAAATTCTGACAGTTCTAACACCAACAAGCAATGCCGTTATGTTGCTAGAAAAATGCACGTGCGTTTCGTGAATTGCTGATGAAGGTTTTGACAGCTGCGAGAAGGATGTCAGAATAGATCAACTAACGAGACTTGGAAGAATAGACAAAATTACGAGATGCGACAGCGATGATGTTAAATTGACGAACTCAACTTGACAAACAGTGCAACACTAACAAGAAGAATGCAAAGGTCGTGAGACCAGGCAAGGCAGACTTGTGTGCGTTTTTGTGTGCGAGATTATGTGCGTAAGGAGGAGCATAACAAATAGAAATATAACATTGACACGTACTGCCACCTACGATATATGCAATTCAGTATCCGAAGTTTCCTTTCCATAATATGGATGGAGACACATTATGTATCCTTGATGAGAGAAAGGTAGATTATCCGATTTAAAACGGAGTATCGCAAAAATCAATTATGTAAAAACGTATATTTAAGTGATGTATTGTTGTGTCTTCTTATGTAAATGTTGTACATAATCGTATAAAAACTAGATGAAGGAGCATTAAAAATATATTTACTTATCAAATTGAAGACAAATATACTTTTAATAAAATGACGGCTTAAAATTTAAAAAATGTACAAGTTATTTATTATTTAATGGATGAAAAATATATATCGACATTACACGCAAAATAAAAGTATATTAAATTTTGTAATATTTATTCGAAAGGCATAACTATTTGTAAAGTATACTAAAATTTCATATAAATATTGATTAATGTTGTAATATAAATTCAAAAAATTTTTTAAATATTGAAAAAATTACAATTAAGATATTAAAATTAATCAATATTTATATGAAATTTTAGTATACTTTACAAATAGTCAAGCCTTTCGAATAAATATTGCAAAATTTAATATATTTTTATTTTGCGTGTAATTAAACTAAAAAAATCATATTATCAAAATTAGTATAGGATAAGTCATTCTCTATTTTTATTTAAAAAATGAACTTTTCATTACATATTTATATGAAGATTTTAATATTATAAAGATACAGTTAGGCATGTGCGAACTTAAGGATTATAAAAAGTTACAGCATGAAAGAAATGTCGTCTTATTTCCCAAGTATGGAATGCTTAAAAGAATAAAATACGGATACAATTTAGGCAAAATTTATAAAACTTTTGAAAATCATTTGAAATTGAATAAGAGAAATCAAACAAACGCGGCTCGATTAGTTAATATTTGAAAAACATCTAACATATCACATATTGTTACCATTTTTAAATCAATCTTAAGAGTTTTATTAAGAAATTATTTTATTCACCCCTTACAAATACGTTTTTTAAAATATCGAGCCTAAATCCGCACATGCATAGATGTAGTACATTTACATTATTGATTTTTAACAGAAAAATTATTAAAACTAATGATACTATATCAATTTGTTATCGGTTTATTTTTTATTATACATATAAAAAATATAATGATGATATGATATATTATTAAGTGAAAATCTTAAATTGTAAATCACTGTGAAAAAATATTTATTCAAGTGAAATTCAAACAGTCTTTCACTTTTTTACAGTGAGAAAAACAAAGACAGATGTACTCATCGTTTAGCTGTACTGACCTTCCAGACAGTTCGTTAACAGATGCGAACAGTAATACTGAAAAGAATCCGAAGTATCCGTTCTCATCCAATGAACGCTCGTCTTGCTTTCTAGTACTTTCGCCATCAACAGGCCCAAAGCAGAATCAATCGTATCTCGTAAGCCATGACAGTTCAACCGAAAATACGACATCGAGAACATGAATAACGAAACAAAAAATTAAGAATCTCATTAATTATAACAAAAAGCTCAAAACGGATATTTCAAATTTGTTTCAAAATTGAAACAAGACGTTGATCTACATTAAGATGTAAAAGAAATTTATTCTTCGACAAATGTGATACTAACAGTGATAATCTATCAAGACAAAACTTTTCAAATTATTGCTCCACTGTCGTATAACGATATACAAAAATTAAAATTACATTTTTTTCTGCATTTTACAATAAACAGGATAGATTTGTGCGTAATGATTGGATTCATATTTTCATGTATGGTAAGTAGTGAATTAATTCTTTTGTATATATTTTCAGAAATAATTTGATGATAATTACATTAAAATGATGTTTCTATTTTGACAGAAAACCGTGGACCATGTGTTTTACTACAATTTTTGTCAATGTATGTATTAAAAACACGATGGCTCAATAATTTAGTGCTACCAAAGATAATTGAAGGATAAAAAGGTAACTTGAACAATATTCATTTTAGTTATTTTTAATTATATTTTATTTGAATAATAAAATAATTAAAATTACAATTAAAAGTTCAAAAAGTAAAAAGTTGTGTTCTTGACTAGACACTGTTCTTTCATTTTATTTTATATAAATATGAATAAAATAAGTTTTATATATTTTATATTATTATATATATATATTTTATACAAAACTAAAAATATGTATTTCATGCCGTTTGAAATATATAACAAATATATATAACTTATATATAAATTGCGGCAATATGGCATATATTAGAATATAAAATTATATTTATTTTTTTGTCCGTTCGGATAGCAATAATACGTAATGAACAAAGAGAACATTAATATTATTTTTTCAGTAGATTCCACGTGTGCCAACTTAAATCTACTACAATGCATTATTACGATGGTTGGGAACAACATCAACCATCTCTTCTGGACAATCATTGGTACTATCCTCAGTACGTAGACGAAGTTTACACTTATCGTCAGAGGATCGAACGTCCGGAAGATGAGACCGAACACATTGTCGACGAAACAAGAGACACTATCACTTCGGCGACCTCCAGCGAAATATTTCGCCTGGAATTTGCTGCCAATCAGTGGTCAAAACTTGTGTCAAACGCCGAGGGATTATTCAACAAATTAATATCAACTAATGTCTTGCCACACACTGAACAGGATCAAATCGAGCAGTGGCTTTGTATGAAACAGGAATATGAAGAATGTATATCCAACGATTGCATTCAAGGTTTCGACAATTTGGCACCAGATTCTAGAAGATCACTCGAGAGAATAGAAGAAGAGACTGATGAAAATTTTCACCGAACGGAATTTGAAAATTGTTCGGAAAGTTATTCCGGAATTGAAAGCGAACTTTCGGAAGAAGATGAGGAGGAAGAACAGACTGACACAGAATCGGAGAGTCCAGACTTTTTAGAAAAATTGGACGATTACATGAATAAGTTTAAAGAAGAGACTGATCGATTGGTAGAATCGAAAAAGGATGTCTTTGGCGAGGTGAAAGCTGAGCCGGTCCCAATTGTACCGAGACTTATGAACAATAATAGTGATTTTACGTCGATAGTAAAACCCATTCCAATAAGAAACACAAATTCGAGAAGAAATTCCATTTTACCTGGCTCGGAAATGTGTCAAGAATTAAAAGCTTTCAATGAATCGCTGAAGAATCAACAAAATCAAAATTACCAGTTTGATATTTTTGACAAATTCAAAGTGCAAGGAAGTAATAGTATGGGAAATAGAGATATTGAGCTACAAAATATTAGTGAAGAAGATAGTACCGTAATTAATGCTGCTTACTTAGGTAAAGTATTATAAATGGTTTCTTTCATTTTTCAAATATATTTTTAATATTATATTTATGAAATATTTACAAACTAATTAATCCTTTAATTTGCAGCGTTTCAAAAGGATAATTCTCCAGACATACTAGTCGATGCTCTAAAAAACACCGAGTTTTTTGAGCCCATAAAAGCTCTAAAATCAGTTTCACTAAAAAGTGAAACCAAACAATCCCAAGTAAAGCAAATTCAAACAGATCCCACCGATATACGATTTAGTACAAAAGATTCGTGCAAAACGTCAGAATCAAAATTAAGTATTAAGCAAAGATTTCAACAAAAAAAGAATAAAAGCGATGAAACTGGCAAAGAATCGAAAGACAAGTCCAAAAAGAAATTTGATAACAACAAAAATGAGGACACTGATAGCGTCACAAGTGAGAAGAAGTCGACAGATTCAAAGAAAATGAAACAATTGAAAAAGGAGGAACAGCGTAAAAAGGATAAAGAAATTAAGAAGGCCAAACAAGCGGACAAAAATGCAACAATAACAAAAGCATCTAAAGAAACTTTTGAGGATAGCGAAGACGACAGAAATAGCATGAAGTCCAAGTCAAGTAAGAAAGGAAAAGATGCGTTGAAAATGAATACAATTATGACGCAATTAGACAATGCTTTGAAAGAGAAATCCACAACAATGAAGAGAACTGTGGAGGAAATTGAGGATTTACGTAATGAAATTCGAAACGTTCGTAAGACCAGAGACGACTTACTAGACAAGAAATGTGCATTAAAAGAAAAATGTAAACTGGAAGGTAACTTGTCGTCGGAGGAGAGAAGAATGTTATTGGAGTGTGGCGAGGTAGTTGAGGTTATAGACGCAGTAATTGAGCACAAAAATGAAATGATTTGTGGAAGAAAAGATTTTGATGAACATCGAGCACAGAGAGAACGAGGAGTTCATATGTTAATGAAAAGATTGTCCAAATTAACTGATGGAGAATTGAAAACACTATTTTATTTGTACTTTAAAAAAGTCATCGACTTGAAAGAGTCAACAAGAATTTTGGAGCGACAACTAGAAGAGGTAGAAATGTTTTATAACGCGAAATTCCAGGATTATCAAATAGCAACGCAGAAGAAGGTTAAGCAATTTTTGCAGTATCAATACTTGCAGTTGACTTCAAAGAATGGCACAATTTCGGAGCATGATAAAATAAAGTTTAACAAGTATAAGAAAGAAATACGAGATCTCAGACAGCAACTGGCCAATGTTACAGCGTTGTTGAAGGGAAAAGTTGTGCAAAGACCGTCGAGTCCTTCGAGAATACCTAGACAGGAACTTAAACAAATTGGCAATAATAATGGCGCAACTACCACCATTACGATGGAGGGGCATAAGATGATTTTTCGAAAAACAATGACTGATAAGATAAAGAAGTAAATGTATAAACGTAACTTGGGATGAGACTTGATGGAAAAAAGTTAAGATACTCATTTCGATTTCATTCTCTTCAAACTATTGATGTGCATTTAAAGTTTTATTTAAGATTGTAATTTATTATTTTTACCTTTAAGTTTAATGATTTAAAGATTAACAAAACATAAAAATTTACAAGTAATATAAAACATATTATTCTTTCTTGAAACTATTGAGAAAATATTAGTAAACGTAACTTACACAAATTATCATTTCACAAATGCGACATTTGAACCTTTATTTATACAAGACAGTTCAGTTCATTCATTTGTACGCTTTCTAGTAACTTTACTTTCATTTTCTCTATACTTTAATATACTTTTATATATTAAATTTAAAGTACTTACTTTTCAAAATTAACATTTCGGAAACAGTATTTACATTTTTTTAATATTAGAAGAAAACTTAAGAATTATTATATCGATAATTGAAAAATAAACTTAATTGTTTAAAAACTTTGTAAAAGTTATTTTGAAAAATAATTGTCAAAATAAGTTTTACTAAGACATTTTAAAATATATTTAAAAATCTCTAATAAAACATTAACAAAACATAAGAAAAATAGTATATTGTACAACTAGTGGAAAAAGTTGGCGATTCCACGAGCGTGTGAAATGACGTCACGAGCGAAGTGAGTGATGTCACACACGCTCGTGTGTCGCCAACTTTTTCCACAAGTCGTACACGATACTTTTTCCAACAAGGGCATGAAAAGTGGCCTGTTTTCTCAATGTGTTTTCAGTGGGAAAAGTTAACCTCTTTTCCCACGCATGGAGGAAATAGGTTACTTTTCCCACCGAAAACAGTTGAAAAATAGGCCGCTTTTCATACGCGTGTTGGAAAAAAATTGTTTTATTTTTTCCAATGAATTACTTATTTAAGATATCAAAAATGTTAATGATATTAAATTTTATATTGATGATTTATATTAACAATGAAAATAATTAATTTTTTAAATGAACACTAAGTAAATTTTATTTTAATGTACAGTCTTAATAATATTTGTAACTTTAATTAACATTTATAGTCATGGTTATAGGTAGATTAGAAATTATCCCATCTGACACTAGAAACAATATTGGCTCAATGTTGGTAAACGACATCTGTGTGATATTTCATAAATAGAATATCATATTTATTATATAAGAGTATATTAAAAGTATATTAAAATTAAACATAATTTTAACAATGAATTTTTTTCGCCACTAGGTAGTACATACAGACAATATACACATTTCTCACAAACAAGTTGTCATTCAAATTATTTATATGAAAGTGACATTTCAACAAATTTTAATGCCATTTTTATGATTAATGTTATGAAGATTCAAGTTTGCATAACTGTTTAAATAATAACAATTGTAATTGTGATTGTTAAACCAAGAAAAAAACATTATAATTTGTTTTTCAGGTCTCAATCAAGATAATATAATTACCAATAGAAAAATGATTCATACAAAGTATACTTTTTATAAATAATCTATTATATATAATTATTTATAATATATTTAATTATATATAAAGAATTTATAAATATTAATCAAAATGAATTTCTGAATTTTCATAACTAGATTATACAATTTAACAAAAGTATCTGAAAAATTGTATAACAATGCATGTGCTGGTGTTTGAAATTCAATAATCTTGCATTTAAAAATTCATAAATGCGTTTATTAATTTTATTATGTGTCCTTGAAAAAATCTTCCAATACTTTTCTTTTGAACATCTTAACAAATTTTTAACAGTATACTCAATAAATTGATTTTTATTTATCGTTTTATAATATATTTATCTTAAAACACGCACACTTTACTTACAAAAAAACACTCTACATTATAATCTTAATTAAATGTACTATATTAATTATATTAAAATAATAGTTTTTTTTTCAATGTACACTAAATGTATGATTTCGTTTCATAGTAAAATATTGTATTGAATTTAAAAAATGCTTTATAGTTAATAATTATTTTTATCTATCAATGCTTTAACAAAGGAATTAACTTTGCAATAAAATATCTCTGTTAATTATTTCTCCACTTAAAATTGCCTGTGTTTGAGGGTGAATCATTATTTTTTAATGAAATAATAAAATAAACGATCTTCCTGTACTCAAAGTGATAATAGAATTATAATTATTATTAAAAATTACAATCTACGTAAAAACTCTGCATATTATAACTGAATAAATTCGTGTATTTTATGTGTAATGCTTATGACATGTGGATTATCAAATTTTCAAAAAGTTAAACTCGTATCTAATGGTATTTGTTTTAGTAGGTATTATCGCCTTCAAAATGCAACTTTCTTAAATATTTCTACAAAATGAAATAATAATGCAAGTACAGATAAATATTATAATTACACGCTAAATAAAAGTTTAATAAAAATTACTATATCATATATGAATCTGAGGACAACTCGCTATCAATGTAAGAAAATATTATAAAATAAAATGAAAAATATAATATGGTATAGTAAAAATTATTAT
>JABFPJ010006120.1:0-11298 GCA_022817425.1 Gryon sp. ZL-2020
AAATACTATCAATTTATGAAAATAGTTAATTTGTTGCTATTTAATATTAAAATCAATTTCTTTTAATTTTGTATTTTGTTGTTTTATTTTTTTCATTTTATTTATTTAGTTTTGTTTTATTTATTTTACTTATTTATTTATTTAGTTATTTGTTTATTTATTATTAAAAATAAATTTAATTAAAATCGTAACTTCTTTGTATACGATATTTGAATAAAATTTTTTATTCATTTTGAAATATTTATTCCTTATTTAACGTTTTTGAAAAAAAACATATTTCAGTCTGTTAAATTTGGAAAATTCAGGGATTTCGAAAATGCATAAATCACAAAAACTCTTTATAAATATTTCAACTTAATTTAACTTTAAAACGTATCGATAAAAGCCATAAAATAAAAAGTAATAATATGCATCTTTTGAACTATTTAAAAATATATTAAATTTTAATATTCTAATATATATATAAATAAATATCTTTTCAGAATATTATACATTTATATTTAATTGCAGGTCGACGGTCCAGACAGTGTTTCGAAGGCAACGATCGAAGCCGGAGCAAATCCCGGAACGTGGAACATTTCTTATGTTCCAACTGAAGTGGGAGTTTTTGACGTGCGAGTAGTCTGTGCCGGACAGCAGTTACCCGGTTCTCCTTGGCACCCTAAAATCATCGACACTCGAAATCTACGGGTCATTGGTAATTTATCACTCAATCTAATTTAATAGCTCGAATTATCAATCAACCGCATTATTTTTTCTTTTTTTTTTCTTTCTCTCAAAAGCAGTTTCTAAAAGGAAAAAAAATAATCCAAAAAATGCAAATCAAGTTTCGATATTTATAATTGTGAAAAATAATTGTTTCATATTTTGGTATTATATAATGGAACAAGTTTTGCGGACACTTTTACGAGCGAGTGACTTAATTTTTTACATTTAACGCAATGAAAGTTGACAAATGAATGTGGATTGGATTTTTATTAGGTGGCTGGAACGCGCTGTGCGACGAACTTGGCCGTTTGAAGTTGTACCCAACGAACAAAATCAGTTTTGACATTGCCGAAGCGGGTCCGGGAGAACTCAACGGACGCATTGACGACCAGGCGCTGAATTTCGAGATGACGTCAAATAATAGGATCAAAATCATTCCGCCCACTCAGCTCAGCGGCGGCGAACATAAGCTGGAATTGTACTTCAATGGGGCGCCTTTCCCTGGAGCACCGAAGCTTGCGGTCACACAAGATTCCGAAGTAAATATTCTGTTTTTTGAAAAAAAAATTTTTTTTAATTTTTGTATTTAATTTTTAATTATGGTATTTCGACATTCCTGCTGGCAAAACGAAAAATGTATTTTATAATGCCAGGGTATTGCTAATATATTTTGAATATAACTTTTTATTAAAAATATATTTTTAATATATTCCTGATATATTATATCATGAATATATTATAAATATATTTTGTGGATATATTGTTTATATTTTTTTAATATACAGGGTGTGACAAAATAGGTGTAAAATATTTTTCCAGCGTATTCTACATACAAAAATAAGACATAAATATTATATACAATTTTTTGTTTCGATGCAATAATTTTTTTAAATATTATGTGTAATATTTTTATGCACATTGATTATTATTTTCTTTAAGAATATTTTTTTCTTTTCTTTTTCTTTACTTTTTTCTTTTTTCTTTACTTTTCTAATATTAAATTTAAAATGTAAAAAGTAAATCAATTTAAAACAATTAACATTTATTGGTTTCTTTAGATTTACTTTTTAATATAAAATTAAATTTTTTTATTTGAATGGAGAAAAATAAAAAATGATTAATTAAAATTAAAAAACACTATTTTTATTCATTTTTTAAATTTTTACATAAATAATAAACTTTTACAATTTTTACAAGTTAAAATTATTTTTATATACAAATTTATACAATTAAAATTATTTTTTATTTACAAATTTATACATTTATACAATATAAATTACTTATTTTTTTCGCGCTGCTCTCTTCGTTCGTACACATTCACTCACTTCATTCACCGCTAGCTGCTTGCACTTTTGCAAGAGTGCTTCCTTTTGGGGACCCTTAGCCTTTGCCACCGTTCGTACGTTGATCCCCGACTCCTTCAGTGAATGATAAAGTGTACGAACGGGTATTTCTAATTTTGTGGCCACGATCAGTGCGGACAGTCCTTGCCGCACCAAGTCGAGGCTCATTTCAAACACCTTCGGAGAATATCTTTTATAGATTTTCTCCGGGCATTCGGCGCAAGATTCTTTGATCTTTGTTGCTGAAACAGAAAAAAGAAACAATTATTAAAATCATATATTAAAAAACTATTTAATTAATAAAAATATATTTCATATTTATTTATGTTATTATATCATTTATTATTTATTTTTTTGATATATATTTTGTTTAATTTTAATTTTATTTTTATTTTGAAATTTGATTTTAACATTTAAATTGTGTAAAAAATTTACCTTTTTGCACTGCAACTTCCTGGTCTTCTTTCTTCTTCTGCGAAGAAGACTTAGGAAGATGCATTTTCTTCTTCCTCTCCATTTTGCGTGGCTCGGAGATGGTCTTCACTGTGGCCTTCGACTCCCTGGGTTCCGGGATGATCTTCGGCCGTACATCCTCCGTCTTTTTTTCCTCGACAATCGACTTTGGTCGTCGAGTATGTCGAGTTAACCGAATAGGTATTACTATATTCGGTATTGACACGGGATTTTTCTTCACTCCCGTGTTTGGCTCGTGAAGCAGTCCTAACACTCTTAGGAACTGCACTTGTTGTTCCAGAGCCAATTCCATATTTGCAACCATATTTGATGTACGATTTGTGTGACTTTTATGACACTATGGTTGCAAATTTGGAAACTGATACCATTTGACGAAATGTAAACCTTTTTATTTTACCGAGCCGGTGAAGATACAAAATGGAGGGGATAATCCTACAGAGCTAAAGTGCTTCTGATTGGTCGCCAGTTTGGGAACCACCAAAGTCGAATTTGTCACGTAGACATGCAATTAAGGGACCGATAAAACAATGGTATACCTAAATGTTTATCTGGATTAGATACCTGCCATAACGGAATAATTATGTTGTTTTCAATGCTGTATTGAAACTAATTATGAATATGGTTTCCAGGAAAATGGAATGCTGATGTATTTTATTATCGTTTGTAATAAGCACTTTTATTGCACTTTGTCAAATTATCAAAATACCAACTGTTTTAATCGGTTTGACAATGGTTTTGGGTTTAAGTTGTGTATTTATTAAATATTTACAAATTTTGATTTAATGGTATTGGAATGAATTGGAATTTGGTATTTAATTCCATTTATAATTTAACGTTTTAATTTAATAATATATTTAATAATATAAATATAATTATTATTTAAAATAATAATAATATTTATGTTTATTATTTTTTTTTAAGTTTCGTGTTTTGAAATTTGAAATATTACAAAAAGTTATCTGATGATTGAAATAAAATAATTATTATTAATAACTATTTATATATCATATAATATTATAATGTAATATAAAATATATATAAAATAAAAAATTAATAAAATCAAAATACATATGACAAATTATGGATAAATATAATAATAAAATAAACAATATGCATATAATTAATAAAGGTAGACATATTATTTTTATTCTATTTATTTTTAGATGTAAAATTTTAATTTTGAATGTTTAAATATTTTGTTTTGTCATTTTTAAATCGTTCATTTAAAAGTTACTTTTTTGTAACTTTTTTGTGGTTCTACATATCGAAATATATACAATTTTGTAATACAAAATCTTTTTTTTTTTGTAACAATAATTGCATTTGTTTATAAGAATGTAAAAAATATATTACAAAAACATATTTTGAGATACATTCTGTCTATTAATCTAATTGGACCAAAAACATTTTAATTTTGTAATCAAAATAATTTGAAAAAAAAAACTTATTTTTAGTAAAAATTAAAATGTTGCATAAACGCATCAATGGCACTGAATGTCAAATACTAAACTTTTATAACCAATTAATTACATTTTAATTTTTTATAAAAATAGTTACAGTAATTATTTAATTCAAAAATTTACGGTTAATAACAATTTCATATATAAAAATTTTATTTTAAATTACTGAAACTATTTGTATATTTTATTAGGTATATATATATAAATTAAAAAAAATATAATCAATAACAATAGTCAATTAAGAATAAAGATTTCTTTTATGTGTTATTGATTCAATGCATAATAATAAAAATAACGCAAAAAGTATATTTATTATTTCTTTTTTATTTAAATTTAATTTAATTTAATTAAATTGAAAATTTCTGTTATTAGGTTTCAAATATCAAAATATAAAATTATATATAAATATGATGTTACTTGTAATGCAACATTTCACATAATAAAAATCGAATTATAAAATATAAATATTCATAATTGAAATTTATTTTTTTATTAACTTATGAAATTATCAAAAATTAAACAAAAAACATGCTGGAGTTTACGTAAATAAAATTTAAATTTTTATTAATTTAAATTTTATTTTTTTAAATTTATTTCAAATTAATTGATTAAAGGAATCGATGATTTTCATTAAAAAATATTAAACCCTATTTTCATACATTTATTTGTTTTTATTTACATAATATGTAAAAACAAATATTTCTTTTTGTTTAATACATTATTTTCGGAGATATGAAATTAACGCATTTATGAAAAAAGTCAAATTACTTCAGTCATAAGAAAAAATTTGAAATAATTATTATTTAAATAAATGCAAAAAACTCAAAACTTTTAATATTTTAAAAATAATTATAATAACTCATCGATCGTATAAAAATAATTTATAAAAAACTATAATTTATTTATTTTTCAATAATGTCATCATTTTGAATTATATTTGATTTACATAAAAATATTATAGATTTTTGCGCTCAAAAAGAATCAAAATTTGTATAATTTCTTATTTTTATAAAATGTCATAAAAAGCTTATTATAAATGAAAGTAATTATATCAGTGAGTAATTGGTTTTCCTGGATATAATTTATTTTCAGTAAAAAGACCAATTTTACGAAACATTGTCTTCTATTGTTGAAATTTATGGCAGGTAGCAGAGATGATATTGTTTTATCAGTCCTTTTGTTCCAAGTCTATTTTTGACAAATTTGGCTGATAATCACATAATTAACGAAAATAGAACCAAAACATTTCAGTTCAATGAATAATATCTTAAGCTACTTTTTGGGAAATTCATATTCTTTCCATAAACTTTGTTTTTATGAAAAATAATAGAATTTTTAAAACCATTTTCTAAATGTTTCAGGGACATTTGTTACAAATGTTTTTGAACATTAATAAAATCTAAAAAACACAAATTTTTTGTTTGTTTATTTTTTAAAATATTTTTTTAATATAATTGAGTTTTGGTTTAAATATTTTTTGCGTTGAGGAAAAACAAGTTAACTGACTAATTCGTAATTTTGAGATATTTGGCTTTCAAGTTTCAAATTAAATTTTTGAAATCATTTTGTTATAATAGCTTTAAATTAAGTTTTTATGATATTAAATATTTTAAATAATATAAAATACAGTTAACTGGTTTTTCTTCAAATAAGTCAATTAACTTATTATTCAAAAAAATTTAAACAATATAATTTTATAATGAAAATTTTTTCTCATAAAGCTTCTTGTCATCAATGCAATACAAACTAATGAACTTTTAAAATATACTCAAATTAAAATTAAGAAATATTAAAAAAATGTTATATAACATTTTTGTTGTATTTTTGTATGTAGAATACGCTGGCAAAATATTTTATACCTATTTTGAGACACCCTGTATTTCTCTATAAAAATATACTTTTTAATATATTCATGATATATTCTCAATATATTCTTAATATATTCATAATATATTTTTAATATATTATTAATAGATTCTTAATATATTTTTTCTACATTCTTAATATATTCATGATATATTTACAATGTATTCATAATATATTTTGCGAATATATTGTTTATATATTTTGAACATATTTTTTTATAAAAATATATTCTTAATTATTATGACTTAATATATTCATAATATATTTTGAATATATTTTTTCTAAAATATATATTTTTAACATATTCATAACACATTCTTAATATATTATTTAAAAATTCTTTTTTTCATATATTCATTTTTTATTTAGAATTACTCTGAGAATATAGTTGCAACATATTGGTAACGTATTTTAAATATATTCACAATATATTTACAATGTAATCCCAAAAATGTGAACTTGGAGCGTTTTTTTTAAATATATTAAGATGCTTTTTTTATTTATTAAATTAAATTTTATTTTTTATTAGAACATTACAAATTATATATATAATGTTAAATTATAAATTAAGATATTAAAACAATATAATAAGATAAGAAGATTGAATATATCATGAATATAATAAGAATATATTTAAAATGTATTAAGAATATTTTTTTATAGAAAACATATATTCAAAATGTACTGGCAATATATTTTTCGTTTTGCTGAGTAAAAGATAAGAAAGAGTACACATATTTTTTTTCTTGTACTTATATAAATAAAAATTAACAATAAAATTTGTTTATTTATTAAATTAGATATTCAATAAATAAAAAAAAACCTGAAAATATATATTTTATGTAGATTCGAAATCTACAAAAAATATATATAATTCACATATAAATTGCGGCAATACTGCATAAATTTTAAAACATAAAACATTTTATATTTGTTTTTGTGATTTTTCAAACAAAAAATTATTTTTATTTTAGGACACAAATCGTGTGATGTTGAGAGGTAAAGGCTTAACGTCCGCAAAATGTGGCGAAGAAGTGAGCTTCACCATCGATGGATCTCAGGCTGGAAACGGGACACCCAAGGTTCAGCTATTTTCGCCGACCAGTGAACTGGATGTTATTATCCAACATTTAGGTAATTTAATGGAACTTAACCATTCGACTTATTTCTTCTAAAGATTTTAAGATCAACTTTTATATTCCTAAATTCAATAAAAAGCAAACGTAAAACATAAAATCATTTGCCATTAAATAAAACAATACATAAAGTTGAAATAGAAAGACTTAAGTTTTAATGATCAATGATTAACGTCAACATAAAATGATGGCATTATTTTTATTTGATGGTATCAGGCGATAGTGTGTACCGAGCAAGTTACACTCCACTTACAACGGACTCCTTGTTAATGAACGTGTCCTGGAACGGACGACAACTCAAAGGTTGTCCATTGCAAATTACGGTTACGAGTGCGGCCGATGCATCGCGGGTTATTTGTTCCGGCGATGGACTCAAGTACGGCATAGTTGGCCAGGAAATACGAAGTTTCATTGACACGAGACGTGCAGGACCTGGTAATGACATTTGTGTTCTAAAATGTTTATTTAAGGGAACATTCTTTATTATTTATTATTTTTAAATTGTTTAATAATGAATTAAGAATTTTAATGTTTATTGTTTCATTCTTTTGTTCTGGAAGAATTATATGATCGAAGAAAAAGTAATTTTTTAGAGTCAACTTTTGGCTCCTTAAGGATTTTGGCGATTTGAGTTGAATGTACCCTTAAGAAATTATACAAGAAAGTAATTTAATATATAAATTAATTTAATTAATTCAATTAATTAGTAATTAAATAATTATATATAAATTATATATAAACATAAATTATTTAATTAATAAATAATTAATAATAATAATAATAATTTAATAATTAACATAAAATATTAATGTTTTGTGATATTGCAGGAGAACTAACGGCACATTGTGTAGGACCTCACAAAGTTGCATACTGCGAGCTTTACGATCACGGCGATGCAACATTTACATTAAACGTCAAACCTCAAGAAGCTGGCAGACACGCATTAACTATAAAATACGCTGGCGAACATGTTCCTGGTTCGCCGTTTACTTTACGTGTTTCTGGAGCACCGGATGCTTCAAAAGTGCGTTTTAGTTTGCATCGTTTATGAAGCAATTTTATATAAATATTTATCATTTCATCTTTTTTGTTATTATTTATTTATTTATTTATAAATTATTGGAACAACTTTAGATATATATATAATTTTACTATTTATTATTACATTATTTTTATTATTATATGTACTATATATATATATGTATATATATACGCTGATAACCATATTTTATGCAAATGATTTACACAAAATTTGCATAATGATTAAATTAATTAATTGAAGAATGAATATTTTTAAAGTTACTTTAAAAATCTACAACTTTACCAAAATAATCAATTTTTATACAAATATTGAAATCGATCTATTATTTTTTAATGATTTCCAAAAATTGGTTTGCGTGTTACGATTTTATTTTTCGAAATGTTACTATGTCTAAAAAAGTGAATTAAATATATAATTTGACTTTATTAAATATTGTTCAATATTAAAATATTATTTTGTAAGTTGTATTTCATAAATTTATATAATATTGTCAAATTTTCTATATATACGATTTATGTAAATATTGCTGCACAATGCGGAGTTATCTTTACATAAAATTTACATCATTCGGGTTATCAAGATATATTACTATATACATTTCAAGAAAAATTGAACTTAAACTCAAATTTGCATTCAGTTTTTTTATCTATAAATATATATATTTATAGATGAAATTTTATTTTATTTTATTTTATATTCACTTTTCAGCCAAACAGGTTGTAACCTGAGGCGTAACTTGTTGAAATAAAGAAATAAATTAAAAAAATAAAAAAAAAAAAATATATATATATATATATTTAAGTTCTTTTAGCAATAAACGAGTACAAATATTCTATTATAATTTTGCATTATAATTTGATTAGGTTCGCGTGTATGGACCTGGAATTGAACACGGAGTTCTAGCGACCTTCCAATCTCGTTTTATTTGCGACACGAGAGGTGCAGGTGCGGGTCAACTGACGGTCAGAGTGCGGGGCCCAAAGGGCGCTTTCAGAGTGGAAATGCAACGCGAAACACAAAAGGACCGAATTATTCTCTGCCGATACGATCCTACGGAGCCCGGCGATTATCGGGTGGAAGTACGATGGGCCGGAGTTTTGGTGCCCGGTTCACCTTTCCCAGTCAAAATTGTTGACACTCAGGACGAATTATTAATGTTAACACAGGTACTTATTTAAAAAAATTTTTATTTTTGGTTTTTTTTTTATGTTAATTTAAGATTTGCAACATAAATGCATTCATTTTTGAACGAAAAGATGTCATATTTCTTTTTATTAAATTATATTTAATTTAATAAAATTATAAATATAATTAAAATATAATTAAATTATATTTAATTTAATAAAATTATAAATATAATTAAAATATAATTAAATTATATTTAATAAAAAGAAATATGACATCTTTTCGTGCAAAAATGAATGCATTTATGTTGCAAATCTTAATTTAACATAAAAAAAAAACAAAAAATGAATTTTTTTTTTTTTTTATGAGTCATTCATTTTGGTGATGATTGATATTTGTTTTAGGGAGGAGATACTTATTCAACTGGCCATCATACAATCACCTCATGGCGAGGATCACAAGCAATATTGTAGTGTACGAAAAAGTAACAATTCAAAATGCATTCCGTCGTAGAACACTAATAATATATTTTATTACAGTTTATTGTAACTTATATGATTTTTAATAAAAACAATTATTATAAAAACAAATGTTGTTATTCCTTTTTTTTCATTTGTGCATTTTCAATTATTTTATTTCAATATTTCGATATTAAGAAACAAAAAATTAAAATGGATTTGAAATAAGAATTAGATTAGAATAGATTTTTATCGACATTTAGATTTATTTTTTAATATAAAGTTGTAAGGATGATTTAATTAATTGATATTAAGTATTTATAAGATTGATTGCTTGATAAATAAATTAACTTTTTTCTAGATTTATAATATAGTAAATGTATGAGATAATAATAAAATAATATATTAACTTTATCAACTAAAATGAAATATACAATTTTGATTCTTTTAGAAAAATCGAATTAAATTTTTGTATATTTTCAAATTTGAGAACTTAAAATTATGAAAATGTGAAAATATGAAATTGGCATATATGTAAATTTTCAAATTTACTTTTTTTCGAAATCTTATATTTTCAAATTTGCTTTTTTTGAAATTACAAATATACATATTGTTGGTTTGGTTAATTATTAAATTAAATAATAATAAGGTGGATATATAATTCGAATTGAACGTTTATTTATAAAGTATTCGCGGACGGTCGTCACGACGGTACAATTGAGACTAAAACTCAAATATAGAAAAGAAAACGATGTTTACATTTTTTGGGGGAAAACAAGATTATCAATTTAGTCGTATTTAATTAGAGGGAATAATTCAACATTCTACACTTCCCCTGAATCTTGTAACTAATTAAATAAATAATAGTTTTTAAGGGTTTAAACAATCTCTAAATATATAGATGCTAAACATATGATTTAACGAACAATAATTCCAGTGTTTCGTAGTTTTTATAACTGTCAAGCAATATTATTTAAAACAATGTGAATCAATTTTGAATTTTTACATATCAATTTAATGATCGTTGTAAATGATCGGTTATTAATGAACAAATATAATAATTTATTCTAATTTTTACAAATAAGTTTAGTCAATACTCATGTAAATAATCGAAAAGTTACTATATATATATAAAGAGATTAATACCCTGGACAACTGAATTTTATATAATTTATAAGTTGATTTCAGGTAAGAAATCTTCACACTTGAACACTTATGTAAAAATGAATATAAGTTTATTAAAATTGATATTAACGTAATAATTTTTTGCTCAGGTGCAACAAATAGTCCATTAAGTAATATCCAGATACACATGGAGTTATGGTTACAATTTCGATATCATATTAAAAAATAACGAAAGAACCAAAATAACATAAATGTTTATAAATTTAAGAAACAGTTCCGAATGCATAATGCATGAATTAAGAAAAAAGTATCTTTGCAATTAAAAGTTAGATTATGTCATAAATATATAATGTTTCATGGCAATCAGTAAATAAGTCTGTGGAAATATAATTCGATTTATAATTCATTGTTTTATTTAACGTTGAAATTACATATTCCGTAAAAAGTAGAAAATGTTTTTTATGTCACTGAGTTTCTCAAATATTCGTTTAATAAACATTGTTATAAAAATTAAATTAATATGAATAAAATCATGTATACAAATTCAGTTACCCAGTGTAT
>JABFPJ010006122.1:0-11294 GCA_022817425.1 Gryon sp. ZL-2020
TTGCAATGTGCATAAATTACAACAGAATTCTTATTTACGCGTGGATATGTAACAGACAATGGACAGACAATGTTAAATTCATTAAGCATAAAATCTCGGATTTTGTCATACAATTTCATATTATCTCAAACGTTGTCTGTTTTGATATCACTTGTCGAAACCGTATAAATACCAACTTCTTTTATATAAAGCAGTGGTTTTTTATGTTTTCTCGACCGTTCGAGTGCATCTTTTACATTATTGTCACTGTCACTCATATTAAAGTCGGATTCGCGTAAACTCTTTTCAATATCTGAGTTTTCATGTTCTTTTACTGGCTCTATATCAGTTTTAACATTCTTAATATTATGTCTACAGTCTTTTACACGTGTAGATGATATCGTTACATATGTTTCCGGTAAATCGAAATTAGAAAAAGTTAGTTTCCATGCCATTTTCTCTTTGTTCAATTTACAGTATGCATGCGAAACATGGATATTTTTATATGTTTTGAAAAACGTTATCTCTAGGGGACACAATATACGTAATTCAAGCTGAAATATATTTTGCACTTTTGTGACAAATTTCAAATAATCTATGAGCCCGTAATTTTTAATATCATTGGCGGCGAAAGAAATTGTTCCAATATCAACGCAATATTTCTCTCTATCTTCAACGTCAGGGTTATCATTATCACTTGTTATAGCTTTATTTACAGCATCTATTTCGTTCGCTACATGCACTGTATTTTGCCTTAAATCCAGATTTGTTCCGTGCATACCACCAAAGTGGCATGACTCACTCGTTTTGTCCGTTAAATAATTTGACAATGATGAGCAACCACTTAAATAATCGCGAAGTTCGAATTCTCGGTTATTTGTTGAAGCATATAAAGCATTATTTTCCGTAACTGCTTCTTTATACTTTATTTTGTAAATCGGAACTGGACTATTTATGCAGGGTGTAGGGGTAACGATTTTTGTCGTACGTTCCGTTAATAGCGAACTATATGATTCTGCGATATCAACTGCATGTGAATATTAACCGAAAACATTTTCACGATTGAGGGAAGGTGTGGGACCATCAAAACCATAAGTGATATCCATATCTGCATCGAAACATTCATAATCCGAAAAGACATTTGTCTGTTTTATATTTTGTTCACTGTAACAATTATCATCCAAAACTATGTTACTTTGCGGGGAAGCATGATGTCTGACATCTTTAACAGGAAAAACATGCGATTTACAACTTAACGAAGGAGACTCTAAATTCATTATACCCGCGATTATTTCATCGATATGGATATCTACATTTACGCGTGGACTATTTTCTACATGTATATATTCTATGTCGCCCGGGCTTCGAATTACTTCGCGGTGGAAATGCTTTGGTGTTACATGTGAACTTTTCCTTTCATATGTTTTTAATAATGGCCCCTCGGTACTTGCAGTATTACTTGGGAGAGCTAACTGATTACATACATGTTTACTTTCCGCATACTCACAACTATCTATTTCGTCCGAAGGACAATTTTCACGCGAGGCGCTCTCTGTAATTACGTCCAAACGCTGTCTTACTAAATCGCATATATTACGCCTATTATTGTACCAAAACTCACGTATGTACTTCTTATTGGAGGAGTTAACTCCTTGTCCGATTTGAGACAAAATCTGCAATATTTTTAAATAAAAGAAATAAAACTGTGTTTTGCACGCAATGAATACAATTTAGACTGCATGTGTAGATAAGTACGTAAAATATAACTCGATAAAAAAATTGCATGTAACCTTTCAAATATAAAATTGTTGGTTTTTGGTTATCCCATATACATCTATAGAAAGAACTTTTTTACATTATAAATATAAACAATACAGTGAAATGAATAAACAAATCTTAAGTAATATAGAATTAAGTCAACAATAAAGTACACAACTCTAATAAACAAATTTGGCGATTTTTGTTGTCCGCCAAAAACAGCAATCAGTGGATGTTAATATCTCGGGAACGAATAGACCAATTTGAAATTTTTTTTTTCTTGGTTGATGGCAACAATATTAAGTTGATTCTTCTTCTCCCACCATATAACAAATCTGTGTATTTCTTTTGATAACAATCAAAGTCATATGGAATGATTTACTTACAATTTATCTCACTCTCCTAACGTACTATTAAAAATGTCTAAGCTAAACAACTTTAGATCATAATATTTTCTTATTAAATACATGCATTTTAATATCAGAATAATTAATTTATTATTATAAAATATTATTGTATTATTATTATATTATTAAGATAATTATTTATTTTTATTTTTAACAATTTCCTTCTCTTTATAAGTATAAAAAAAGAAATAGATTTCGCCATGATTAAAGTTATACGTACATCAATTTTTTTAGTGTAATATTTTACATGCTTATTCACATAATTTTTCAAACTTTTCAGAACATGAAACGTTGGAGCAAACGTTTTACCACTAAACAAAATGTACTATTGTAGTTGATACTAATTAGATGCAAATAAAGATGTTCGTAACAATTGTTAGATGAAACACTGAGTCATATATTGTTATGGGAAACATTTTTATAACAAAATTAAACAAATATATTAATATATCTATTATTTTTGAAAACTTGATAATTTTGGAAAAATTATGAACTAAAAAAAAATTTATTTCTTTTATAATATATAATTATAAAATAGATATATATATATATATATATAGAATAATATATAGAATAATTTTCTTTTATTTATAACTTATTGAATAGCTGCGTACTGTCACCTTACTAGCACGCTTTAGAATATTGTACACTGTGGAATCTTGCTAAATATGATATCCACTGATCACTAAAAATGCGAAAATCTATTGAAAGTTGCTAAAATGCAACTATTAAAAATTCATTATATTTAAAAATTTAATAGCTTCAAGCAACAAACCTACATTTAAGTGGTTTAGCATTACTTATAAGTATATACATAGTATAATTTGTTATAAATTTTTGAGAAATAAAAATTTTAAGACAAACCAATTTTAATGTACAAAAAAGCCTTATAGACTAACTAAAACGTATAGATTACATTAGATGTATTACCTAGTTATGTTTAACATTTAGTTTTTGATAATTTAGTTTTGCTTGATTAATGAAGCTGGGGTTCTTACGTTGTAAATAATGTTAGATAAATTTCTTTATTTAAAAATTAGTAAGTAAAGTCCTATTTTCATTCGCGCATATTTAAAAGAAGATAATCGAACTACCTTTTGTCTAGTCAAAATCAACTTTAGAATTAAATTAATTTTTTTTCAGTTTGTACTTCAGATGTAGTCGCTGTCTTGTCTTCCGAATAATACTTAACTTAACTAATATCCTCAACTTTAACTTTAAATCTAAACTCATGCTTATCTTCATAACTTTTATTTATCTACATTAAATATCTTGTCCTTATGTACATGCCATTCTTGCTTATTCTGGCTCTTCTATTGTTTTTCTTTTGCTTATACTTATTTTTTTCTAATTTTTGTTTATTGTATTCAGCCATCAAGGCTACTTGCCTTAGGCGTGTGTATAAATAAATGAATAAATAAATAAATAAGTAAAAACTGAAATTTAGGAAACATAGATATAAATATTATGTTCTTCATAGAGATTATCGAGTGTGGTCATACTCAGGTGAACGCATGATTCTGATGCTTCGTACTTGAGAGATAATCGATAATCCTGACAATACGCAATGTAAAGCAACGCCAAAGCGGCAGTAAGCATTTAGTAACAGTAACTTTCGAACAAGTTACTTGACGATCTCGATCCCTTCTCTGTCATCTTATTTCCATCCGTTTAACTTAATTCTTCCATAATTATTATCAAAAAAGTAATGTCTCGTAATTCAATTGTAATATCTCATATTCAGTCAATATCAATCTTTGATGATTTTTATGCCTCGCTTTTGGAGGCTGAAAATTAACTTGTTTTTATTCAATCTACCCCAGTATTTAATCCTTTCCCATATACAAAAATAAGTTGAGATCGACTGATTCGATCTTAAGGTATAATCAAAACATTTTGGTGACCCCGACGTGATTTTTCTTTTTTCCAACGTGAAAGGTTCTTGTGTAAAATCAAACAATAACTTACGTGTCGAAGTGCTTTTCATGTGGTTGGATTTATTAAACAAGTTGTCAAATTACTATCTCATCAACAACATACCCGTCATTTGCACGGTACGAGAAAGCTGTAGGAGCAGCCACTATCGTGCAAGGATACATCATATCACACGTGTTATCAGGTACATTTTATTGAAGATTACGGATATACGATCTATCCACAAATATCATACAATCAACTGACATAATAAATCATATAACCAATTGAAAAGTTAATTAAAGTAAACCTTTTATTGACGTAAACTGTAATCCCATTTTAAATCTTATCGTTAGAGATGCTAGATTATGTCTTAATTGCTTGTGTCACCATCAAGGGCCTTGCAAATCTTTCAATTGCACAATTTGCAATAAAAAACTCAACACATTGTTACGTTTAATAAAACCTGAAACAAACAAAGCTTCCGATCCGCAAACTGTCTTCGAGCTAGAGTTTTGTTAGACACATGTGCGACAGTACATTTTATTACCGAAAAATTGGCAAAATAATTAGGACTCCTGATGACTTCATGCTCCATTCCAATCGGATCGATCAATTCAACATCTTCCATTTGGAAAAACGCTGTCGAACTTACATTTCGAGAAACTCATTCACTTTTTTAACTGTCCTTACCATTTGCGATTTCCTCTCAAAACAAGTCTTTCCTCGCGAGAAGGTAGACATTCCGCGAAATTGCCACTTGGCTCCTCATCGGGTCAGTCGCCTCATTATCAGTGCTTTCTATAACACAACGGTTTTCCTCATATTTAAAATTGATCAAGGTCATTGCATACTGTCTTTGTCTAAGATCGGTAATCGACGCTCTGACGATTTATCAATCCTCAAAAAACAAAGAGCAGAAAAATCATCTTGAAAATCATCCAAGGTTCCTTCTGTACAAAAGAACCCGAGGTCTTGAACATGTCCAACGATTTGAAAAAGGCTAGAATAGAAACTCTACATCCATTAATCGATGATGACGGAATACTTCGCGTAGGTGGGCGGTTAAGAAATTGAAACATTTCTTAACCGCCCACCCTTATTTGCAATAGCAGCCGACATTACTTCCATCTTCACATTATGTTATGAAGTTGATCGTTCGCAAATTTCACGAAAGCAACCATCATACGGGCGTACAGTCAACATTATACGCAATCCGTCGGTTGACCGACGGAAGGCAGCAAGATCGCAAAATCATTCGCAAATGTACTCGATACAACCGGTATAAACCGGAACCCATACAGTATAAGGCGAGCGACTTGGCCTCGGTGCGAGTACGCGCAGCGACTCCATTCGTCAACACCTGAGTTGATTATTGAGGCATTCCCTCTATCATTTATTCGGACAAAGGTTTGAATTTTGTTGGTGCGAAAAATGAGTTAAAAGAATTATTTGCTTTTCAATCTGAGGAATTTCGAAATAAAATGCGTAATTTCACTTTCAACAAAGGTATCGAATGGCATTTTTCGACACTACTAGCGCCACACATGGGTTCAATCTGAGAAGCCGCTGTAAAATGTTTTATGCATCATTTCAGAAGAGTAGTTGGAGAACAACTCTTCACTCTCGAAGAAATAAACACCTTTTCAAATGAAATCGAAATAATATTAAATTCGCGACCAATCTGTTCTGTTTCATCAGACCCAAACGATCCACAAGCCCTTACACTAGGACATTTTGTAATTCACATATCATGTTTGATGCTGCCGGAAGAAAATTTACTTTCTGTTTTAGATAACAGACTGTAATTCTGGAAACTTATATCTAAGGCACGTTAATTATTGAGGAAAAGATGGCACAAGGAATATTGAAACGAACTACAACAATGCAAGAAATGGTCAACAGACCAAACGAACATAAAGAAGGACACTATAGTCCTTATCAAAGATCGCAATCTTCCTTGCGCAGGTTGGCCACTAGGTAGGATTATCGATTTACATCCAGAAGATGACGGAGTAGTGAGGACGATGACAGTTCAGACTGCATTCACAATACTGAAACGATGCGTGACATTATTATGTCCATTACCATTAAAATAAAAGACGATTATTAAACGAAAATTAAATTTAGAAGTTTAATTTCACGTTAGATAATCAGGTATTTATGTTGATCAGTACGTTCTCAACGGGGCGGAAGATGTTCTGCCGAAAGAACTAAAACGTATAAATTACATTACATGTATTAATTAGTTATGTTTAACATTTATTATTAAATAAGTTAGTTTTGCTTGAGTTATGAATCTGGGTTTTCTTACGTTGTACATAATGTTAGATAAATGTCTTAATTTTAAAAATTAATAAGCAAACACTGAGATTTAGGAAACAGAAATATAAATATTATGTCATTTATAGGGATTATCGAGAGTCATGACGCATGATTCAGGTGCTTCGTACCTGAGAGATAATTGATAATCCCGACAATACGTAATGTAAGGCAACGCCAAAGCGGCCGTTAACATAACACACATTGGAATGATGCAATGATAATTTTATGATATTGTACAATGGTAGTGATTACACAGGCGGGTCATCCGATTGAACATTGTTTCAGAAACAATGATAAAACAGTTCGTGTTATCATTGTTTCTGAAACCAAAAAACTTTGTCTTTTCGGGCATTCTTTGACGAACTTTCGAACAAGTTACTTGACGATCTCGATCCCTTCTCGGTCATCTTATTTCCATACATTTAACTCAATTCCTCTATAATTATTATTACAAAAGTAATACCTCGTAATTTAATTGTAATATCTCATATTCAATCAATATCAATCTTTGGTGGTTTTTATGCCTCGCGGCTTTTTCCCACCCAGAGCCTCAATAAATAGAAAAAGTTAGAGGCTGGAAATTAACTTGGTTTTATTCAATCTACCCCAGTATTTAATTCTTTCCCATATACGAAAACAACTTCAGATCGACTAATTCGATCTTTAAGTACAATCAAAACACATCCAGTTATTAATCGTTTTGCTGCATGTATGTACCGAGATAGTACATGTTGTTAACCATTGTTTGCCAGTACAGAGCTAGATTTTGATCATTTGTCACCACTGGCTCATAATACCAACATTCTTTTTTATGAAGAAAAAACAAATTTATATCACGGTTATGAAATAATACATTGAATGTTAAGTATTGGTGAAATTAAATCATGCAATGTGTAGGACTTTGTTAAATGCAAATAGCTTGCAATTTTTGGTAGCTTTATTGTCAATAAATGACAATAAAGCCATTTGGCAGAAGAATTACTGAAGTTCAATAAATTCAATATTCAAATTGTAGTAAGTCATTGTAATGTTAACATTGAATAGATTATTAGTTACAATTAAATAAAAAAAAACTTTTGAATAGCGGTCATATGACTTTTTATTGTTAACAATAAAAAGTTATATTAAATTAAAGAAGTTCAGTGTTTGAATAAACTTATGCAAAATTTACAGACATATTGTAAATGTTAAGTAATTCCACCAAAAGTTTCCCTCTAGCAGTTGGGTGTGCCTATCCAAAAACTAATGTTTGTTTTTGGATAGGCACGCCCTTAATCCCATTATAATATTGTTTGTTGCGGTCTAAAATAGAGTAAAATGATGTGCGTAAAAAAATGTAAGTTTGTTATGTCTAAACTGTTGAATTTGTGATACTGTATAAGCTACAAGTTGAAATAAAAAATAATATATTTTCATTGTTGTTTAAGTCAATAAAATAATTGCGGCACTGAAAAAAGTTTCAGCAAAAGTCATATTCTCAAAAATTTCATGAGAATTTCATGATTATATTTTGGCGGTAAATTTACATGAAAACAATGAGTTCCATTAAAAGATATATGTTTTTTCATTTAAGGGGGACTGCGAAGTAATTTTTGGCCTAAAATCGATTTTTTATCATTTTTTTTTATTGCAGATTCTAATACTTTGACATATCCTCTTTCATGTGGCAGTGTTAGATTAATAAAAAAAGAAATGAGAAAAACATTTTTCAAAGGTTTTTCAAAGAGAGCGTACTAATGTAATCAAGTTACCGTTAAAATGTTCAGAATTCAATATTGAACTAATCTGTAAGACAGATTTTCGATAAATAAATTATACGAAATATTATACTTGAAAATGTAAACAAAAACATGAAAAAAGTACGATTGTAGGCTATTTTTCGACACGCCTTCACATTTCTGTTGATTGCTGTTGAACGAAAAATAAAATCAAAATTCTGTCTAACAAATTTCTTCGTTATTGATTTCCGATCAGTTTGGTGGCAATCAGATCGAAATCCAAATAAATGTTCGTGTACCTAGAATTTTTTAAAACAGTGCTACTTTTTGTTAATTATTAACAAAAACATTTGTTGCCATAACTTTTTTAAAACAAAATTAATGCTTTTTCGTTATCTCCTCACTAACATCTGATTATAAACAAAATTTCATTGAAATCGGTTGAGTCGTTTTGATTTTAGCCATTTTACTTTACGGTCCCTTTAAAATTTAACGTAAAGTACGTTGTAAAAGGAGATTATTTAACTCCTTTTCAATTACAATTGAAACCGTAATTATTTTTATGGCGGTACATTAAAATTTAAATTTTTTTTTAAGTTTCAAACAAGTTATTTATAATGAAATGTGTAACAAAATTTTTTAATAAATGAATAAAATACAAAATGGAAAAAACGACATAAGATGCGCAAAAAATTTGTATTTATAATTAATTTACCGCAAAATTAATTTAATTCTTTAATGAAATGTTTAGTAAAATATAATATCCCAAACAAAATATAAAATTGATTAATTATTAATAATTGAATTATGAATATTGAATGACATAAAGTTAATAATGGTTGTAATTGTAGCTTAACAGACGTTAAACTATATTAAGTAATCGCCTTTTAACACATACTTAACGTAAAAATTGTAAATGACAAAACATAGGTATTTTAATGCAATCCATTCTTGTTACATTCGATTTTCTATGAATTAAATGTAGTACACTGTATAATGTCAAAATTAAGTAAATTTAATTGTTTCTTTTATCTGTTTGTTTATTAAAACCACAAGCAAATAAAAAGGACACATTCATAAACACCGCGACGCCCAAATAAATAAGGCACTGATAGTTCGGACTATTTCAAATCTGACAATTAAATGAAAATTAAGTGTAAATTAAAGCGACAAACATTTCGCATCATTCAAAAATCATATTCAAAATAGTTACTTGAAAAAATTAAATTAATGAAAATTGAAAGCTTTTCTTTGTTGCCTCATGTATCATATATAATACATCAATTTCACGTTCATTAAAATTAAAATTAATTAATGACTTACTTTTTTTACTATTTTTCCCATACTCGTAAAAGTTCAAAGATTCTACCCCTCAATACCCCTGACTTTGAAGGGTTCAATGCAGAGATGGGCACATTCCATTACAAACTAATTACAAACATTCCATTACAAATAATAAATAGAACTTTCTAAAGATAAATAAGGATGGTTAATTATATGCACTTCTTTGTTCATCTTACACTATGACAATCTTTTATCTTTATATTTGTAATGGAATGTGCCCATCTGTGGATCAATATGCTTAAATAAGTAAAAAATTTAACTTGAAGATAAAAGGAAAAAAATAATATACTTTCAACATGTATTATAAAAACTCAAACTGCTGAGTGATAAAAATGAAGTACCTATGGGTCCAATTAAATAAAATGGTTTGTTACGAAAAATCGAAATGTCATGTTATCAAATACCAACTAGTCGCTATAAAATGTTTTTGTTTATAATAATCAGATTTTCGAAAATAATTTGTTTCATTAAAATAAGAAACCAATAAACTGTGATTATAAACTTTAACTTTAGTCAATTTTACGAGTTTATTCATACAATTCGGCTAGTTTACGATTGAATATGAAAAATAGATTATTTTTATTTTTAAGATGAAAATGTCTTACGGTAGCACATTATATTTAACAAACACAGTTCTTTCATTTGATTATTATAAACACTATATCTCTGAGCGCTGCTGGCGCTCTTTCTAATTTTCTTATTTTTAATAAAGAAAATGATTTTATATATTTTAAAACAAAATATTGCACATATAAATTCATTGTTTTATTTCGATAAAAATTCATCTAACTAATATATCTAACTAATATATCTAACTAATATATATAAATATGAAAGTATGTTTGTTTCTTTGTTTGCTTGTTTGTTTATTTGTTTGTTTCTTTGTTTGTTTATTTGTTTGTTTGTTCGAGCATCACGCAAAATCTACCGAACCGATTTTGTTCAAATTTTGAGAGGAAGTAGCTGAAACCCTCGAAAGTGTCGTAGGTTATATAAAATTGCGATATATAAAGTAGTTTAAAAAAAAAAACATTTTTTTTCTGATTTTGGACCCCCCGCCCTTTAGGCGGTTGTCAGGGGGTTGTCAGGTGGTTGTGTTTTTCTTAAGGCCATATTTGTCAAGCTTTTTTCATTTCGGGTATCCTTATTAAGGCCAAATATTGTTCCAATAAGGGCAATATTCGTCAAGTTTTTTTCTATTTCAGGTGTCCTTATTCAAGCCAAATATGTTCCTCTTAAGACCAAATATGGTCTCAATAAGGACCATATTTGTCAAGCTTTTTTCTATTTCGGGTGTCCTTATTAATAAAGCCAAATATGGACACAAGAAGGTCAAATATAGCTCAATAAGGCCAAATATGGTTTTAATAAGGCATCCTGATTATCGAATCCGGCTATTACACTTATGTCACGCCAGGCGTTGATATGGCCCGACCGAAATTTCGTATAATTGTATTCCACTGCAACACCCAATCAAGGCCAAGTTTAGCCACGTCATGGTTAACGTGGATTGTCCCTCCGGGCGCTGACCAGATAACCATGCTGTAGCTATACCTTGATTCTTGATAGTCGTTATACACGTGTCTTGTCCAAATTTGAAAATACGGATGTCCTATCGACGCCTGAATCGAAAACTAGGATATATCAAATTTTCTTTGAAAACTATGATATATTAATTTATCTTTAAAAACTATGATATCTCAATTTATCTTTGAAAACTATGATATCTCAATTTATCATTGAAAACTAGGATATCTCAATTTATCATTGAAAACTAGGATATCTCAATTTATCATTGAAAACTAGGATATCTCAATTTATCATTGAAAACTAGGATATCTCAATTTAT
>JABFPJ010006123.1:0-11294 GCA_022817425.1 Gryon sp. ZL-2020
TCACGTATAAAAATTAAATTTGTTTTTTGACTAAAAAAAACCAAACCTAATTATAAATTCAATAAAAATGACTGGACAATATTTTTTTGTTACAATTGTATAAATTTATACCAGAATAGGTAAAATTGTAGTTTCAATAATAACTTTATAGTTATACTGTAAAGTTATCTTGCAACTTTAATCATTTATATCTCATCATATATTATTATAGTTAATGTACTATATTTTCGTAGTTCAACTATAAATTTTTAGAATGCTTATGAAATTACAATTTATTAACTATATTTTTATACTTTGAATTTACTTTTCTGGTAAATGCAATATAAAATGTATTATAATTTTACAGTTCACATTTACAGTGTATATAAACATATGAAGTGCCTATATTCCAAACGCGTTAAGTCCATTAAAATTTTTATTTTTTTTTTTTGTATATTCAAATCATATTATATTTCTATTTTATGAAATAGTAATAAAACTTACATTTCTGTCTTATAATACCATTAGAATATAATTATAATGTAATAAACAAAATGACATATTTTATACAAAAATTTTTTTGTATGTAAAACAATTTTTAAATTTATAAGCACTTCATATAAAACAGTCAATATATTTGAACAGCATTATTTTCTCAATTGCGCAACGAGTATATATGACTTTCATCATTTAATTTTTACCGATTGAAATTTAAGATTTTAGAGATTACGTTCGAAAATTTTACGGGAGATAACTATGAAAGAGTGTTATTTGCGAGTCGTTTGGAGAATTTAAAAACAACATAGGCCGACTCAGTTCGAACGCGTAAGTTATTTCAAATGGACCGGATAGAGTGTAGGTAATTCTAGTGGACGAGAGCAAAACATTTTTTCACAATACCATACTTTCACTTTAGTGAGTTCACTGCAAAAACTAACCCGGGATTAATGATTCTAATAAATGTCAATAAATAATTTGTAACCTTACTTTAAAAAATATATGTTTAGTACGATAAAAAAAAAACATTTGTTTGTATTTTTTCAACTGGTGTTTCCAATTGGAACAATTTTGCAATTCATATTTATTTACGAATAAGAATAATTAACATAACTTTTAATGGCTATCATATCAAAAATATTGTACAAAGATTCAAAGCAGCTAATTTTCGTTTGTGGATAGATTGCACAAAAAAAGAAGAAATAAAAAAAACAAGCAGTGTTTTAAACTATCCAAGCAAGGAAAAACTGCGAGGTTATTCGACGGGCGAAACTAGGTTGTCCGCAAGGAGACAGCGCTTAAGATTAATTGTAATTTTAGCGGAGATTGCCGACCCCGCGGTTGGGCTTTTTGCCGAACATAATGCATAGCGAAAGACGACACCCTTATCTCGGGATCTTTAATTCCGAGCGCAGGCTGAGCGAGAGCACGAGGGGTTGCGTGCTCTCTCGTCTCGTCGTCATTTGTCCGCCGCTCGTTCGTTCGCTCGCTCTCTGTCCTGCAAGTGGCGGCGCGCGGACATCCACGGACTTCCTCTCCTTCGGTCTGGAAATTGCCTTCGCTGATTTCATTTCGCGGTAGATTATTTTAAGGGGACCGTCGCTTTTTTCCCCGCATGATTAATACGATTTTCGTGAAAGAGAAAGAAAGAGATATAGAGAAAAGGAGAAAAGAAAAGGATATATATATATATATATATATGTATATATATATATATATACATAGAGAGAATGAGATGGAGGGGAAGTAAAGATAAAGACAAAGACAGTGAAAGCGAAAAGAAAGAAGTGCAAATACACGAAGAGATAGTTAGAAAAAGATGGATAATGCGAGAGGGGAAGACAAACCCTCAGGGCTGATGCTGCTGGAGTCCAATAGGGAGAGCTAACTCGATTTCATTTCGCGCACGCGATGCTTACTTGCTTTGCCATTGTGCGCGTACATTCGCGACAGCGATATTGTTCGGCTTAAGCACCGAGATCTACCTGCCCCTTCTCCGGCAATAACTGTAATCGAATTTTCCAACGAGACTCCGAGTTTTTACTTGCCGCAAAAGTGGTGGCAAAAGTTTACATTCATTTCGATTGTTCATACAGTTAATTATTTTACCAATGAAATGCTTTTACACAATAAGTCAAAAATAACAATTGAAATTAAGACAAAAAAGTTGTTGTTACTTTTGATTAATTACCGTTGTTTTCTATACGTAATTGTTAGTTATTGATTGTGAATGATCATTTATATTTTATCTTTAAATAATATTTTGGGATTGGTAATTTTCATTACAATATGATAATGAAAATGAATTGAGTTAATTATAATATTTACAGTCAACGAGGTTATTAATATAATCATGCCAGTTATTTTATATAGAATCAATAAATAATATAGAATTATTCATTATCGTTGATGCAATGAAATCATACGCTAATATTAACTAATTTGATCGTTGAAAATGTATATGTAACACTAATTAACGAAGTGATAGGTCAAAGGTGACGTATTTCAATCCATGTATCATGTGTTTAAGGGTTCATTAAACTTATATACATAATAATAAGTGGAGTAATTTGTTTTCATATTTCGACCTACTCGATATTGTATTTCTTATCTTATTTGAGAATTTTGAATGTTTCAAATATTTATATAGCAACAGCTAATATATGCTTGCTTTCTCATATGTGTAGATAAAACATGAACTGAGAATGAATATTTTAAATAGACACAAAGTGTGCATTCAAGAAATTATATAAATAAGGATTTATATACTCTACAACGAAATATATAAATTAGATAACATTAAAGTTAGAAAGTTTAACATGCATATTTGATGGTTTTCACTTAACAATTTATGTTGAATTGAAAATAATATAATATTATATGTATGGATAATTTTATAAATGTATTATATTATTGTTTTACAAATACATATATAAACACTTTTGGAAATAATAAATAATAATATTGAATATTTTAACTTACCTTGTTGAGTAATACAAATGTATTGATTCGTATAATTGACTGAATGATTAAGTAGTAAAATAGATTGAAATATCGATCATTTTATTTCAGTTTTATTTAAAATAATCATATAACATGTAGAACAATAGGACAGATACGGTCATTTCTCTAATAAATTGTAAAAAATTATGACAATTATTCATGTAAATATATTCACTTAATTTTATTTTGCTTGTACATTTTTGAAATTATATATATTTATCTCAGTCACTCTACAAAATATATAATTAATAAATTATATATAACATTAAACTCATTAAATTAAAATCAAGTTAAAGAAAACAGAGCAGAACATTTAAACAAATTTTAACAATTTCTTTTGTCACGTTTTTTTTTTTTCTGTAACAATAATAAATTCATCTAAAGTCATCTATAATAAATTCATTAAAATTATTATTATTATTTCTAATTACAACAAAATTTATCGAAAAATAAATAAAATAAAGAATATAAAAAAAACACACACACATGAACAAAAAGTAGCAACGAAAAATTGAAAAAGAAAATGAAGCGTCGTTTCCGATGATTCCCCTATTTATCAATGTATCGCTTTCATCAGTTGACACACAAATGTAGCGGCAATCCATTACTTCAAAATGACATATTATAAAATCTGAAGGGCAAATATTTACCGTGGCTTTCATTATCTCGACCCCTTTCAGTCACGCTCGAATAAAGGTACTTCGGGCATGCTGAGGGAGAGACTCTCGCAAAATCGAAACGGAAGTCGCTGTGATCGCGCGCGCGTTGCTCTATAAATTTCGTTTACCGGCACGTCCGTGAGTTTTAAGGAGTTTCAACGTGCTATTATAAAGTCTTCACTGAATATAATAACATTTGACTGCGGCACGGTCTGCAAGACATTAGGCAAATGGGCTCGCGTCTGGTCCCGCCGCGCTCTTCAAGCTTTGCGTGCTGTTCCACTCAAATCGGCCAACTTCGATATGCAATGGCCCCTCAGGTTTACGCGCGCACACGATACGCTGGCATCATATCGCCGGGGCATTATTCGATTTGATATCGCTTTTGCTCCCGAACGAGCGTCGGAATTGAGCGAAAGGAAATACGGAAAAAGCGACGGGGAGAGGAGAGAATGCTGATCAAATAACAGAAGGATGGATGCTTTCAAGTATTAATAAGAATGTATTCTTTCTTTTTCTTCTGCTTGGTTCGTCGAATGTAACTCGTTTTTCTGCTTTTGTGTTGTCAGTAGTAATGAAGCCCTATCGAGTTTTGTAATACATTAGATAATAGTGCGCTAATCGTGTGTTATATATACATCTGAATATATAACAGAAAAAAAAAGGAAACCAGAAAGGAGGAATCTTGTTTGTTTTCATCACTTTCGTAACGTAACTCAAAAACAATGTTCAATTTTTTATACACAAATTCTTATTTTTGTACTTAAATATTACAGAGCAGTATTTAATATACATTGTTCGTGGCGTCCCCACGACCCTTCGCTTGCACTCACACACGTACACTCACCACGCACCCATTCACTTTTGACTCGTCAGCTTGAGGCACAACCCGTTGCAATAGTGCGTTCCTGTGTACGAACCACGTCATCGTCATACCTTACAAAGGTCATCGATGTAACGACGGGTTGTGCATGCACTGGTAAAATTGTGTACGCAGTTTTGGTATGGATATTTCGTTTTTGGTTTGACATAAAGCTATGACTATAAAACTCCTCGACTTATTGGCTTACAATGTTCGAGCTTATTTATTGAACAAATGAAATATTCCATTTTTTTGTTTGTTTGATGTATAATGTGCTTTAATCGAATGAAAAGAATTAAAAAGAACCATACCAGCAATAATGAGACACATAGTATGAATAATAGAAACGAAAAGAAAATCGTTTCTAATGAATGAATAAACAATTTTCTTCAAGAATCAATGTTTAAATCTGAAGAAGAGCAATGAATTAAATGCATAATTAGTCGTAAAAGTGATAACAAACAAATGAAAAAAGTTGAGGAGCAAATGATCTTACATTTTAATCTTTGGTAACAGCTGTACGAAACCTATAACACATGAATAATTATCGCGCTTAGGTTGGTACACCTTGTTTGTATATCGCAGTTTGTACAATAACACAACGGGTCTTGCGTGGCTTGTGATCGCAGTAAAAACAATTGGAAGAAACAACATCACGCACGCTGATAAGTATCACTTGCGTCGAGTCACTTGATGTGTGTGGATTGTATTTACATTTGGAGTTCATTATTCTCGCGAACTTCCTCGTTTATCTCGTAGGTAAATTCTTCGAGAACAAAACTAGATTTGCCGTATACTCGTAGTGTCACAATGTTACAGATTTTTATTCCTCATTTTATATACAGGTTATTGTAGACGAAATCCGCCCGTTGGGTTTTCTTTTTTGCCTTCGTTCTGATCAGTTAGATCCGTGAATTAAATTGGACTTGGGGTTCAGTAACCGTCGAGGCATCTCAGCTTTTTTAGAGGGGGAGGAACCTCGTCTCAGCTGGTCGGAGCAGGCATCGACATTGGTGGTGGTTTTACTGCACCCATCCCCGGCCCTGACAGACCGTTATTGTTCATGTCGCCGGGTCCTCTGGGACCGACACCGATCGATGTACCATTTACGATTGGTGCACCGCCTGACATGTGACCCTGAAATTAAAATGGATATAGTTATTAGATAGATTGATTGGATCGGAGTCCTTGTGTCATTTGTTCTAACTCAAATTGCTAATTAGTTCACATTTGCAGTCGAACTAATTATACTGTTCATCAAAATAAAGACAGCTGAACTTTGCATGAAAAATTATCGTTAATAAAAAAAAAGTTCTTTACACCCTTTCATTTGATTATAATTATTGAAGTTATTTTTGTATATTCAAGTTATTACTTTATACAATCATTCTTTTATTGTCTGAGAACGGAATGTTTACAGTTGAATGAAACATCTTCGAAATAATTATTTTGTTTTCCATAACACTTAAAGACAATTCAGTGGTTTGCTTTCAAACTCTCGATACATCTAGGATATTCTGCACCAATTGTTTAGGAATCTGCTAATGGATACATATACTCTGCATGCCGTTGTGCATAAATAATTAGAAGCCCTTTAGGGAAAGCTCTTGACCTCTGCATCAGCATATTGAACCGGCCATTGGCCTGGACAACGTATCGTGACAATAGTTACGTTACGTGATTCACCAAAACTAACATTATCACATGTAAATATCAGTGTACCCATCATGCATTGCTGATTATGTTCCCTAAAGCATCCCCTTTATCTCTTCTTGTAAACTGATTTAATTTCGTTTGTACCTTAAGCCACTATTTTCTCAGGTGTTACAATGTAAAAGGTAGAGCACCGTCATTACTTACATTGGTAACGTGATTATGTTGTCCTATCTGTTGACCCATGACCTGTCCTTGTTGAGCTGGATGCTGCATGGGGTTATGACCTGAATGAACATTTTGTCCGGGGGGTGTCGGCGTTGGGGGTAACTGTCTTTTTAAGTGCGCCAACGACGAAGGTGGATGAAGCGCCATATTTGCAAACACTAGCCTTTCTTCATAATCGTACTCGCACAGAATTTTATTTTCACATAAGTAAAACCGATCGCCCACACAAAACCTGAAACAAACATTCAATTTGATGCTTTTAAAAATAATATCTTAGACAAATTTACAACTTTTTATTGCAACAAAAGTTTCTTTCATCCTTTCTTTTATTCAAAAAAAAAAAAAAATGTTGGAAAATATTAAATTTGAGAATTACATTTTTCAATTTTCAACATATATGCACTTAGAAAAATATGTCGTATATTTTTATTGTTTGAACAGTAAAAATATACTTTTTTATTAGTGTGAAATTACTTAAATTGCTTAATATATTAAGGATTATTTTGACAAAGAATAATTTGACTTGTAACAGTAAAAAATGATCATTTTTTACTCTACTTTGATATCTTACGATAATAAATGAGGAGCTTTTATTATATTGAAATAAATCACTGGTCCGGCAATTGGACGTCCGCATTTGATATCATTAAGCCAATGATACTTTGTTACAAAGCAGTGAATGATATAAAATGAAACCGTAACAGAGACAACAGCGGCGGCAAATAATAATCGTCCTTTCGTTGGAATCGCGTATACGCGCGGGAGTTCGCACATTTGCTTTTGATTGCGCTAGAAAATACGAGGGATCTGCAGGGGCCAGTTTGGTTCGAGATGGATATTCATAATCGTAGCGTAAATAGAATTATCGCACTACTCGTGCATTCGTTCCAGGCTATGTTGCCATTATGTTTCAGTCGCATCGATAGACCAGCATAAAAGAGTTGTCGGTTTATCAGCTACGAGACACAATGCTGCGCTTGCATTCGCGCACGTCAATTCTCCTCATGTGTTTCACCTTTATGATACCGCGCGCAAATCCGTCGTGGTTTTGCCATTAAAGTTGATTTTTCATAATTAACATTTGCATAGCTACCAAACTCTGACTTTTAGTATTCGCTATTTAGACAATTTCGAGCAAAATTATCCCTCATCATTTTCCTTTAACTCTTTAAGGTCATTCGCTAACGGAATTACGTACATAATAGCACAAATAATGGATCTGTGAATTTGAGTTAAAATTTGCATTAAAAAATGTGTAAAATATTGAAGCATGTTCTTTAAATTATTTTTTAGTTTCATTTAGTAGAATTTCAAATCGTTTCTGTTTGAAATATTACAAATTGGATGAAAATGTTTAAACATAATAAGCCTCGAAAAAAGAGAGCTTTTTTCGACGATAATTAATTTTATATTTTCCTGCATGAATTATACATGTTCGGTAGTATGTAAATTTTGTATTAGTTAAAGACAACGAAATCTAACCCCTCTTACGATAAAGCTTATACAATATTGCAAATCGAATTCAATGAATCCAGGCAAGAAATTGGGGGAAAAATTGAAAATGATAAGGATTGAATTGAAGCATTCCCTTTCCAATGGTGTCGGATAAATATACAAATATGCTGAAAATAATGTTACCCGCGCATACGTAACCAAGTTCGAAATACGAAAAAGCCAAGCTGCTGCGGACGACTATAGAGAATAAGTGAAATATTAAAAATCCGCAGCGGCAAATCGCGAGAGAGTCTTCACATTGCATGGAAAATTTCAATCTGGACGCACTCAGATAACTCGTTTGAATCTTTAACGAAGGTCCCCGAACGAACGAATGAACGAATGGATTGACGGAGACACGCGGCAAACTCGTCGCCGCGTTGAATAAGTAAATGAGATAACTGACTCGGAAACTCGTGAGGCTGCATTAGACTCAATTCGTTGTGTCACAAAAACATGCGATGTCGTATTTATTTGCTACCAGTATAGAAATAACTTTAACATAATCAGTTGAATTTCAAATACAACGTTCAACAAAAAGGTCGATAATTATTCTTAATTCGTGAACATTCAATAAATAAAGATTCTATCAAAATTGTAATTAATACAATAATTTGAGTACTTCAGCAGAAAATGACTTTTGTCTTAACTTGGGTCATAAAATCACATAACTGTCAACAATTGATATACTTCACACAATTTTCAATCAATTTTTGTCATTTTAAAGTGACATTCAGCTCAATTATTTGCGCCGTAATCTTGATTTCGTGAAAATTGTATCACTATATCGCAATTCAAGTCGATTGTACGGTTAAACTAGCAGTGGAATAGAGGTTCCGTCGACAGTCTTTATCTGCGACAAAGTGAAGGAAGAGCTAAAAATATATCAGAAGAAGGAAAAGGAAGAAGAAGAAAATAAAAAATGAGAAAATGGCAAGAATACAAAAGCAGAAAAGCGCAACAATGTGCTGACTTATTGGCACTACTAGAACCACGCGGACGAAAACGGACAATACTCGAAAGAGATAGAAGCCCTGTTCGAAACCAATAGCAATAGTTTGGCGGGCCGTGCGACAAACGTTGAACAGCTCCTCAAACAATGCGCACAAAAGAGCATCAATTTTACGTTTTTATCGTCTGGTATTGTCTATCTTCGACAATACCTCGAATCGTCCCTCGAAACGTTACTGACACGATCGTGTCGCTTCGCTGCTACGAGCACCCCGTTCGCGCTTAATTTCATTTGGTTACATGAGTTACATCGTGTCGTGCTTATTGTTCGCCAAAAATGCTTTATAATGTTGCTTTAAAAAGAATCTATTACTTATTGCATCGATGTCAATTCAACTTTTACAAAGACGCTACTTTTGATTGACATTACACTGTAAATATCACTAACAAAAAATATTTTAAAATTGAAGTATATTTACTTCATGTCAGTTGTAAGTAAAAATACGTGATTTTAAAATACAATTGTAAAATTCATGTTTAACTCTATTTTTGAATTACAGTGTGACTGTAAACGACTCAAATAAACGAATAGTGTTTAGGTTAGAAAACTTTAACTTTAGGTTTTAAAACTTGAACTTTTTTTATAAATAAAGTTTTTATTTAAAATTCTAGTTGTTTTACTTTGTTGTTGACTCGTTTACAGTCGTACTTTAATATTACAGTATATAATGTATGTAATATTACAGTATACGCATTGTAATATTACAATTTAAATTTACGAACATATTTACTAGAAAATGTACTTTAAAATCACAGGTTCTTACAGTATAGGGAATAATATTCGTCTTCATCATATTTGTAATGAAAACACATTCTTTGTTTCATACAAAAGCAGGACATCTTATTTTTTTGGATAAAGTGTTCCTTCTTTGTATAATAAAAGTGAAAAGGAAAAGATAATTATTTTTTATTATTACACTGGTAATTATCTGTCTTGAAATTTTACTGTTTTTAATAGCATTATAAATCCGTTAGTAAAATAAATGAAATTTTGCTATGAGAAATAATAAAAATAATGGTAATTGTAGCATCATTTACATTATTTTCTATATAAATAACTGAACATTCTGATTATTTTTTGCAAAAATTGAAATCTAAGTTGTAATCAAAGTGATTTTATACACAGAATCGTATGCTTACGTAAAGTATTTGTCTTTTTTTAATTACAAAAGTATTACACAGTAAACTATATAGCATTTGTGGAGCTTAATTGATGCAACGGTCGGATTCGCGACATGTCTTTTTACGTCGGCAAATGTCATTCGCGTGGGCGCTATTTCGGTGTGGCAGAGTCGCAACTTGTTCGGACGAAATTACGCGAGGGCAGCTCGTAACGCGAGCAGACGACTTAGAACTTGCAATTAAACAGCAACAATTACACGGGGGTAACTTTAGACTGTAATAACGCACAGAATAAAGGGTTGGCAGTGGCGGTGTTTGGTTGCCAGCCCCCTGGTTACGGGATGATTTACCGATCCAATTAGCTCTCCGCGCGGGCACACTTCTAAAAAGACGTTCGGTCTAATTTAACGGGCATCCAATTAAAGAGTAACCCTACGATTCAGAGATACGAAAGAAGCCTCGCCGCGCGTATTTTATGGCGTATTCTCGCGAGAATCGAAATGTCTTTCCTACGCTCGTACGAGCTGGAATTAAGAACAGGATTAATTCGACATCATTTATACTATCGTGTACTAGCGCAATTTGTTCGTTTATTTTACTCGCGTTTCATCGCTCTAATTCTCATAAAAATAATATAGATACATATATATAAAGTAATAAAATAATATATATATATATATATATATATATATATATATAAAGACACAAATTTTTACTTCGCTTGTAATAACAATCATTTTGACTCGTAAACAAAATTTATCCGAATGTCTTCGATAAAATAGTTTTTCAATTCCAATTTATGTGAATTGCGTTTTCAATAAAAATATGTATCTCGTTCATAGAATCCAATTTACGAATTATTTCACATTTGGACATAATTAAATGAACTATAGTACACTATGAAAAATTTAATGTAAAAATATAGTATATACTGTATAAAATAGTTGTGATAATATTCACTACAATATTACATTGATACTATAATGTTATAGAACGAATATAAAATTAAAGTAAATATTGAGATGACACATGACAAAATTTGGCTTAAAATTGTATATCAATTAATGTATACAGTGAGTCGAATTGATATATATGACAATAATGTATTATTAAGATTATAAATTAAACATAATGAAAAAAAATGTACAAATATAATTTCAATATTATGTAAAGAAAATTACTGAATAATAAAATACTACTTTGAAAGTTAATAATAAAAATTTGCATGCTCTTAATAAAATTTTGGAAATCGTTGAATGAGTTATTTAAATTTATAAATAATATTT
>JABFPJ010006124.1:0-11293 GCA_022817425.1 Gryon sp. ZL-2020
ACTGAGTAAGTTGCACGAGGCGAAGCCGAGTGCCAACTTACGAGTACGGGAAAGGACTACTTTTCTGCCAAGTAACGTACGATACTTTTTATAACGAGTACGGGAAAACGCTACTTTCCGGACGTAAAATAGTCGGGAAAACGATCACTTTCGCGACTGTTTTGCGTCTGGAAAGTAGCTGTTTTCGCGTTATGAGTTATAAAAACATACTTTCATATTTATATATATTAGTTAGATATTATAAATCTAACAATAATATTTGGATTATCTATTTAAAACAACATATTTTTAACGTGAATATTTATTAATATTTTGTTACTCATCAATTCTATTGCACATATCTCGACAAGTATTTCATAATTCATTATTCTTTAATATTTTATCATTTCCGTGGTATATAAAATAATATAGTTTTTCTCAGAAAAAATTTATATGTTTATTTTAATAAGTTATTTAGGTCACTTTGATCGCACTGCTTCAGATTATTTTACATATTTTTGTACGTTCATAAAATTCTGTGTTTTTTTTTTATTTCCTGAAATAATTTTAAAATTAATTAAAAGCTCAGAAAAATATTAAAATTTACTTCAATTACACCATTAAATTACTTTGAGCGTTTCTTTTAATAATAATTTTACATTTTATTGAATAAATTAATTTATTTTAATAATAATTTTATATTTTATTGAATAAATTACTTTTATTCCATAAATGAATATTATTTATGGTATTTAATTTCTTCTTTATTTCATTATATTTTCATTATATCATAAAAATTTTGTAGAGAAACTTGATCTTATATACACAAATTTATTTGGAGTTAAGTATATACAATCGCGTACTTATTATACATTCACTACTTCTATTTAGAAGACATACTTAAATGAATAATTATGTTTTATCACTCAAACTCACCAAATTAATAAAGTCAGATATGATTCGTATAAAATTCATATATAACCATATCAAATACATTTAATTTGAATTGACTTTTGCGTTTCAATTAATACGCCATAAAATCATTCCTAGGTTATTGGATTCTCGAAATTAAAGTTTCATTTAAAATAACTATGAAAATTGACTGAACCAAAGAAGGTCTATCGTTTAAAGCAACACATATCTCAAAACAACATTTTAAACAAAACAACAAGTTTTAATTTACTAAAATACACAAAATGGTAATTCGTCTATCAATTGAGGTAAAATTTCATAATGTTGTTTGAATCAAGATTCATTTATAAAACTGAAATTTGCCCACAGATCAGGAAAAATGTTCTTCTATCTTCTCGCAATCGTCATAATCCTTTTGAGCATCATTTACTACTACTTAACCGCAACTTTTGACTACTGGCACAAACGCGGCGTGCCTTATAAGAAACCTACAATAATTGTTGGCAATTTTGGTCCCCTTCTGTTGTTCAAAAAATCACAAGCAGATGGCTGTAAGGACATGTATAATTGGTTTAAAGATGAACGATTCTTCGGTGCATTTCGCGTACGATCTCCAGTTATCTTTTTACGAGATCCCGAGCTGATTAAGAACATCTGTGTAAAGGACTTTCCATGTTTTATTAATCGCGCGATTATGGTGAATTCAGAGGATCCACTTTCCGGACACCTGTTCAATCTCGAAGGCGCGATTTGGAAAGGTCTACGATCAAAATTGACACCGACTTTCTCGCCGATGAAGTTGAAAAAAATGTTTTATCTGTTGGTCGAGTGCTCAGATAAAATGCAAACACTGATAGCCAATGAGGTGATCGCATCAAACGATCGTGGCATTGTTGAAGCTCGTCAATTGGCCACTAACTTTACGATCGACGTAATCGGTAGCTGCGCTTTCGGCATACAGATCAATGCACTCACCGATCAAGATTCGGATTTCCGAAAGGCAGCCAGAAAGCTCTCGAAACCAAGCTACAAGGCGGCACTGTGGCGAATGCTCAGATCCGCCATGCCGAGACTCTACAAGTAAAGAATCATTGATTTTTTGCATTGTTTCAAATAATCAGACCGAAGATGATACCTCTTGATTCGAGTTGTATATAAATAAATAGACTGCGCTATTGGACCGAGAGATTGCTCTGGGCTTTGTCGCGGATAATCTTCCACTTTTTTTTTGGCAAATTATTTTTTGATGAATTTATGAGAAAAATGAAAAGAAAGTAATTACGAGAAAAAAGAAAATGATTATATTTGCAGAATTATATAATATAATAATCATTGAATTCTAAGTTACAAAAAGTTTAATTAAAAAATAAGTAAAAGTAGAATTTAGTATTTTATTTGCACAATCATCCATAAATTATCAGGTTTTAAAGCAAATACTCAATAATCAGCAATTACGAACTTCATAAAATATCTTCAATTAATTAGCAATTGACAGTTTTTCGTTACTTTTAATTTACATGTTTTATTTACATTTCACAAAGCATTGAAATATATATAAACTATTTTATTATACAAAGCTCATGAAAAGTTCGATAAACTTATCAAATAAATGACTACTTTAATTTCTATCGTACACACGAATAAAAATGTTATAAAATCATTAATCCAAACATATTTGCAATCGAATTTGCAATTGAAAGTTTGATATATTAAACCAAAATTTGTTCATGAACAATTAGTTTCATTAGTTTAGCCCTATACCTTGTAAAATACTCATTCAAGTTTGTTGGACACGAATCTACTGAATTTAATTGCTTGAGAGTAATTTTTGAACGCGTCGTATAATACACTTCCATAGCAAATAAAGAACAAAAAAAAGTTGAACAAACAGTTGTACACTTTATGACTATACAGTAACTTGCCAAATTGTTATATACTCTACTGAAATTTTAGTACTCATAATTAAACTTTTATAATACAATTTTTGCCAAAATTGTAAATAAAACGAAATGAGATGAAAAGTACTTAATTTTTATAATTACTCGAATTGGCTAAAAAAATGTGTGCTCTAATACCTTGGCATCAATTTTGAAATTAAATCATCTATTTATTATATTTTGCTTAGTATGCTTATTATTATTATTATATCTCCATCGTAATAATGCTTCTTCTAATCTAGTTTTAATTAACGTTAATCAATTAGTGTAATTATGATGAAAGAAATATATACTTTCAAGAACTTAATCAATATCATTTCCAGATTACTCAAGGTCCAAGTAATTGATCCAGAAGTTACAAAATTCTTCCAAGACATCGTTTCTCATATAATTCACCAAAGAGAAGATAATGGAATTAAGAGACACGATTTCATAGACCTGTTAATTGAATTAAAACAAAAGGGATTTTTAGAGACCGATCACATTGCCGATGATGAGGAGTGCCAAGCAGCCAAAGAAACAGGTACACACAAATTGATTATTTCCAAATGTAATTATTATAGTATTATTATTATTTTTGTTCAATGTAAGCTCTCTATTTGATAATCAAATGCATTGTTCCGTCTATTCATCTTCAACTCATCTGATCGCAGAATAATAATTCCATTTTAATGAAATCTCAGTAAGGAGCTGTCCATAAAACACGTCCGCATATTTTCACTTTCTATCTTCGTCTATTTTAGTCAAAATTATGTTTTTCCCTTGCCTATTTTGTCTTTAATGGATGACTCCTAAGTTTAAAAGTCTACATTTAATGTAAAACAGAACAAAAAAGAATTATTTTATTACTGAAAAATGATAGGATATTTGAAGAAAATAGGTATTTAAATGCATTGATCTTTAAAGCAACAAATACAATGTTAAAATAAAGGCCGAATTACATCGACAGAAATCAATGACGACACAATAGCGGCACAGGCGTTTGTGTTCTTCGTAGCCGGATTCGAGACATCTTCGAATACGATTGCATTCTGCTTGCACGAATTGGCTAGGAATCCGGAGATTCAGCTTGCTACGAGACACGATATTAATGACGCGATTGAAAGGAACCGCGGAAAATTGACGTACAACGCCATCCAAGAAATGAAATTCCTCGACCTGGTTATTTTAGGTAAATGAAATTTCACGTCGCCAAATGCATCTGTCTTGTTCCATATTATTATTTTGTCTTTTTTGTTTTGTACTTGTCCAAACGCCAATTTTCGAATCCAAGTCTCCTTTCGCTCGTTAGTATTCCTTTCCTGAGCACGATCCGCTTTCCATAAATAACATATTCATTTGTCGAGAATTTTTTCATATTCAGAATAATGCAGCGTGATATTAATACTCTGCTTCCCTTCTTTTTCTCGGCTCTATTCTGTCAATATATAGAAACGCTGAGAAAATATCCACCCGCGCCATTTCTATCGCGAAGATGCGAATATTCCTATCAAATACCAGACAGTCAAGTGAAACTGCCGCCAGGTATGAGAGTGGTCATCCCAATTTATGGTATCCATCACGATACAGATTACTATCCTGAGCCGGAAGCATTCAAGCCTGAAAGATTTACCGATAAAAATAAGCGCACGAGACATCCATATACGTATCTGCCGTTCGGCGAAGGGCCGCGTAATTGCATTGGTAAATATATAGAAGGGAGATTGACCGAGTTATAGAAGCATTAACTGCCGAAGATGATGGAACAAGCTCTAATGCGTTAAATCCATTCTATACATATCAACAAGCTTAAGCGGCTGGAAAATAGGGACAGAATATGCGTCGATTTTTAGTGAAACGACGAAAATCGAAGAAAAAAAAAGCACAAGTATCTCTTGGAGATGAAATATCAAAGGAAGGATAATAAACTTAAGAAAAAATAATAATCAAAGTAATTGTGAATATTAATTTAGTCCATTAGTTAATTCAATTATTAATATTTATTAATTATTCATAGTTCTCGAACGTTATCTGCAATTGAATCCTAACGTTTTTATATAGGATTGCGTGAAGATTAACTTTGAATGCAATTACACTGTGGTTATTACATATAGCCGTTGTTACGATTGACAAAACACATTACTAGCTAAATTTGGACACAGTTATGCAAACATGTCATCATAATTGCATAAATTGTATTTGCGCTTTATGTTAGCAAAGCTCCGACTAAATCAGAAGTGCATGTACATTTTGTCTAAATATGATTTCACATTTTTGACGATAGTCACTGTACTAATTGCAGTTTAATTAATAAACTTCATCGTGAGAATTTAGTTATAAAATAGATTAATTCTGATGAGTATTGATTTGTATATTAAAAAGAGAATTAATATTTAAGAGCTTTTTCCATCATTAAATGAGAAATAATACTTTTGATCTTATGTTATAATAGTATTATTTATTAAAATAAATGTATATTTCAGGATCAAAATTTGCACTTTTGCTTACAAAAGTAGGAGTAATTTCATTCTTGAGGCATCATCAAGTTAAGCTTTGCGAAAAATCAGTCGATCCAATTAAATTCAGCAAACGCAGTCTTGTTACGGCTAGCGAGAATGGAATATGGCTACGAGTTTGTTCATTAAATGAAGAAAATTAAAAAGCAACGTGAATTATAATATATAGTCATTATATTAAAAATATACATTTATACAGAATATTTTTTTAAAGAAAAGAAAAACTCTTGTTTACACATTATATGTAAAACTATTTAATATCATGCATTTATCAAAATACTATATATGTTTTAGATATAAAAATTATATAAAATTAACTTATATTTTTTATAATTATTTTCTTGTAAATACACAATTTAAAACATTTTATAAATATTTTTATACATATTTTCATTGTTAAATGTATATACCTATAAATACGAATGTAAATATGAATGAATACAATAAAAAAGACAACAATTACAAATCTATATGTTGCGTACATCTTTAATATCATAGTATCAGTGACAAAGCTTATACATAATAAGAGTTTGACGAGAATTCATTGATCTAAACTAATTGTATACTCATATATTAACAACTGTATATCTTAGATTCCATTATAAAATTTAATCTCACATCTTTCAGCATTGAAATATCAGTATCGATTTCCCGTATAAAATTGATAAAATATCACGCTCACTAATATTATACTCGACTATTTCGGATGCGATTAACATACAAAAGTTTATCAAAATTGTTATCGCGTATAATAAAATTCGATACTTGAATTTTTGTTGATCCACGGGATCTTCTGCAATTGCTCGAAGTTTGCGTCTGTATAATAAAATATTACGTAAACTTTCGGACGATCCGAAAAAGACTAAATTAATGCACTGTGACGGCAAACAGAGCCGTTTCAATTATTTGGTTTCTCGAAGCAAATCCCGGTTTTAATACTCTTAACGCTCGCGTAAGTTCATTTACACGATGTTATAAAATTTATAAATTACGTTGCATACAAAATTTTACATAGCAATGTGTTAACTAGTAATATCAATGTTTCATCAGTACATTAAAATATAAAAATTAATATACATTATCAATGCAGTTTAATTACATAATTCATACTTATGTACCGCAAATGTACATGAAAGAAACAAATATATTGCTAATTTAAACAAACAAATATTATTTATTATATGTACAAATTTGATTTTGATTGTGGTTAATAAACTTCGTAGAGTAAAAAGAGTTTGTATAAATGAAAATGTTTGTCATCATAAATCAAAACATGCAAAATTCACAAATTCATAATAAATATATAATACAATTTTTGTGCAATAATTAAATAAAGTCTTATAAATAAATCAATTTTTAAATAAAGTTAAAATAATAAAATGATTCAATGACGTTATTGTTATACATAATAATTATTAATGTCGTTAAAAATAGACATTTTCCGTTTTTTTTCTTGTTTGCATTTGCTATTATAATTTTTTATCTTCTTTTTTTCTTTCCTGTAATGTATACATACTTATTTACAATTAATATAATGGAAACCACTCAACCGTTTCATTGGTCAAATCAAACCGAGCCAAAGGCAATCGAATGCCACCGAGAAATTCATTCTCCTGCAATGTGTCGTGATTCCAAATAGTAGCTTCCAGTGTTCGCTCTTTAATTACTTCCAGTGGCATTCGGTACTCCAACTGCAAGTAAAAAAAATGATCGAGTTTTATGAGGATAACGAATACAACTATGTTTGCCAGGATAACGAAATACATCAAAATATTCGAAAGAGTAATGAGTTATTGATTTACAATTTTTTTTGTTATTAAAATTTAGATTAAAATATAGAACGAACAATTATTGGTAAAATATGAAATTAAAGTAAATATCACTAGGGCAACGTAATCTTACCATTTCCATAAATGAGGGATGACAATTTTTCTTCACAACTTTAGTTTTACGCTTCGTTGCTTTCGTGGGGTCGGGCTTCAAGTATACTTTGACGTAAGTATTGGGCTCTTGGGCATTGGCTACTTTAGGCAGTCCTCGCGCATGGTGGATCATAACAGAAAATGTCCCACGCGTATAATGAAGAGATAATTTAATTTGTCCGCTTTGAACGTTGTCCCTCATTTTTGTGTCAGTCCACCAGTTTCCAACTGAAAGAAAATATATATTTACATCAAAATTATTTTAATGAATTTTCAGAATTAAAAAGAAAATAATGTTTAAGACAAAATAATGAATTGATTAAAATGTAATTTTATCTTTGATTTTATCTATAACATTTCTTTTATGGCAAAAAATAAAAATTTTAATTTAGTCTAGGTTGACAAAGTAAAAAAAGTAGTCTTTTCAATCATACCCAAGTTAAAGTCTTTAATATACTTTACCTTTAACTTTTCTTAAATGAATATCAGCATTTTGTTGATCACGTAAAATAGGGTGGAAGAACGTATACACCAAATCACTCTGAGATATTTCAGGAGCCATTTTAAATAAGCTTACCAGGAACTTTTCAATATCAGCGCGACGTTTATCTGCGACTTGTTTAATATTAGATCTACCGACACTCATTCCACTAGGTAGGCTAGAAAAGAATTACGTAATTTTTAATGCAAATTTCAAAATTAATTTATCCGTTCATAAACCTCATTTTTAATCTTATTCCTTTAATTTTGCTTCCTCGTTTCAGGAGTATAGAAAAAAGAATTTCATTGCACAAAGGAAAAAATCATCTTTAATAAAAATCCAGCATATTCAATTACTTACCTAGCTACTTTGGCAAGTGGAAAATGTATGCACAGTTTCTGATAAAATTCACAGAATTCTTTGTACGATCTAAAAAGGTAAGTAGGATCCGTTTGACCTTTTCTTTGGATACGTAGTATGTACATATAGTACTTCTCCGGGTCATATCTTTTTTGATATCCATGAACTTGTACACTCGTCAATTGGCCTTCTTGTTGCATCCTAAATTTTGAAGAAATTGTGGAATTAAAGAAAAAGCCTTTCTTTGTTTATAACAAGAAAAATATCTTCCTCTTAAAAAATAATGCATTTAAATAATTATAATATGATTAACAAAATACTCTGTCATTTATTTATCGTTTTATAATTAATTAATAAAAGATTATTTATGATACTTACGTATAAGTACGAGGTATGAATGACAATAATGCACCATCATTATGATCGCCAGAAAATCGGAGTTGCGCTAAATTGTGTAGAAAGAAATTAAATTGTGTAAACCAACTTTTTAACGAACTTTCGATCATACGCGCAAATGTAGCTGCGGCCTCAGGATTCGTTTGATCGGGTAACAATGCTTTTTGTACATAACTCACAGCATCCATCGTTACACCCGGAATACCTGACGACGTCATCTGCAGGAGAGTATATTCATTTTGTTGATTTTCACATACAAACACGGGAACATTTATATAATTCATTCTTATATTTATATTCGTTATAAATAATTTACAATCACTTAATAGTTTATTGAAATATTATTTTTTGTTTAAATTTCACACAAAATACAAAGTTGTATGATTATTTTTGTCATGAAGTTTAAGTGTTTAAGTAAAAGTTTTCTCAAATTTAATAACGACATTAATAGTAGAACAAGTTTCGTTATTGACGTTGTTACAAAACTAAATGTGTTTTGTTCTCAAGTGAGACGCGTTAATTGACAATGAGCTTCAATGTGATAATAGTTCCTCTTTCGATAATTGTATATCACTTCTTCCGTTAAAGCAAAAACTTTTCAAAGATTAAATACGATGTAATTCATTTGGAACGAATGGAAAATTTTTGGATGTCAGTTTAATTTTTCTTTTAACACTAATAATATATAATATAGTATTATTATATAATGATTTTTTTCGTTATATAATGCAAGTTTTACAAATACTCTTTCATTATATACTATCAGTTATGATTTGACATACAGATATATTCTTATGATTATCTTATATTATGACATTAATTACTACTTCTTTTAATGTTTTATATATTTTGTTTATATACCAAAATATTAATGTTTGTAATATTATAGCGAGTTAAAAACTATGTATGATAAAATAAAATGATGAACAATTAAACTCACCAGACCGAACAAGTGTAATATCAAGTTTCCGTGTTTTCGTACAATATTGAAAGCTTGACAACACAGGTCTACAAAGTGATGAAACTTTTCAGATGGTTTATCGCCGCCGTTTATCACATATGCCATATCTGATGTCAACACGAATGGTGTACGATCCCTAATTGATCATACAATTATTCATTAAACAATTTGAAATAATTTAATTATAAAACAAATAATTAACAGCAACACAAGTTAGTACCTTTTAAAATTGCCAAACATCTGAGCATCACCTAAAAATTTGCCAAAGTCAATATGAAACAAGTGGCCGGACGTCTTCAGCATAATGTTGTCGTTGTGTCTATCACAGATTCCTAAAATGTACGTTGCAACGCTGTAACCCGCACAAGAGGCGGTAAAATTTTCAACCGCTCGCTGATATTCCAATTCCGAGGGATTGTGCTTGGCCAACCACTCAGCAATTGGACGATCTTTGAAAGAGCCCGTTAAGCCAAATTCCACTTGAATTTTACGCAAGGTTTCAGCGTCAGTCACCATTTCGATCATTCCACGTTTGTGTCCAGTTGGTACACAAGCGAAAGTTACCATTTTTAAATCAAGACCTTCTTTCAACCAAAGTTTATCCATTATACGCACCATTTGCAATGTCAACATGTCTTGTTGTAAATCATCACCAACCTTGAATATTTAAGTCATTAATGAAATAATTTTCATTAGAAATCAGTTGAAATAAGATATAATCATCAACAAACCTTAAATATAGCAGGACTAATTACGTTATCACAGCTAATGAAATTGATTTTTAGTGGTAAAGTAAAAGATGGAAAGTATGAACAAGTCTGCACATTGATACCAAATACTTGTTGGCTTGGCGACAGTGGCAAGCAAGTACCGTTGTCTTCCAACAGCTGACAATGTATATTTTGTAAGCCGACCTTGAGCGCATCAATTCTTAATGACTCTTTGGTATTTTTTATATTTTCCGCCACTTCATGGAGATTCTGAAAGATACATTATTTTTCATATAAATTAATAGCCGTTTAATTTCAATGCTGAAGTTTTGCTTTGAATATAAAGACGACGAAAAAGATACCTTCACCAACAGTTGCTGAGTTAGGAAGCTATTTCTTAACGCTTCGCCGATAATAGCGAGCAAGGCTCTTAACATGAGTTGTAATCTCCTTTGATAGCGAGCGGCGCACAAGTTTTTGTCGTTAAACCATGAAGTTTCAGCCGAATTCTGTTTTAAAGAACAATAATGCATTTATCTATAAAATTATTATTTATTCTTATTTGAAAAAAAATTAACTTATTTAACATGTCTTAAAACAAGACACTTGTTTAATTTAAAATATGAATACACTCGACTTCCACCCATTTAGCACATTTGGGACCGGAAACGCTCGGTCTCTCAGCCCCCCACCTGTACTGTACTATCAGTAGTACTGGAGGGGAGCTGATTTGTTTTATGCGCGCCGATTTAAATTAGACGTTTAAATTTTGTATTCTATTCTGCTTGGTATATTATCTTCTGCCAAATGCGACAGCTTTGATCCAGCCAATGGACCAAGGTATTATTTCATCGCTCAAAAGAATGTACAAGACAGATTTAATGCGACATTTGTTATTTGAAGAGTCGACACCTGTTGTACAATTCCTAAAAAAATGGACGATCGTTGATTGTTGTAACAGTCTTTCTAACTCTTGGAACGCTGTTACAACAACTACAATAAAAAATGCTTGAAAAAAAATTAACAACAACATAACTGAAACTGTTGTTAATCCAAGCTGTAATCAAGAGGTTACAGCTTTGGCAAACAAAGTTTTAGTTATGATGAACCAACACGACAATCATTATTCTCAAGAAGAAA
>JABFPJ010006125.1:0-11293 GCA_022817425.1 Gryon sp. ZL-2020
AAAATTGGATGTGGACTCAAGTACTGAAAATCGGCACTGATCGTACCAAATTTTGGTCGCAACGAACGTTTCGAAAAACGCTAGTCAAACCGTGTAGCGAATATCGCACCATATTTCTTTGGGTGTGCATTTAAGCAATTCAAAAAATTGTATTTAATTACATTAATATTTTGTTAAGTTAACACCAAGAAGTTTTTTTTGTTACTAAACTCGAAAAGAGAAAACATAAATATGTGATAATTTCACTAAAATAGTTTATTTAATGTAATAAACAAATGTCATGACCATATAATAATTTGTATTTTTTTAGAAAAAAGAAGAACTATGAACGTTCGTTCGTATACAAAACTAATGTATTGAAAAAGAAACATTTTGGTTTGTATATAGTTATAATTTATATACAAAATAAAAGAAATAATATATAATTGTTGTGTACCTGTAATTTTTCATTTAACCATTAATTATCAACACACATTTTTCGTAGAAAATGGAACATTAATTTATTATAATAATTTTAATATAAATACGGCGATGATATAAAATTTTACAGTATTCGATAAAATAACATTTTTCATAATGCAGAAAGGTCACATTTTAGATTTATAAATTATACAATTTTTAGTTAATTCATTTTAGTGTAATTTTGTAATAATTCTAACTTACATTATTGTAAGTGTAAATATATTATATAATAAATTTCATCTAAAGTAAAAACTTTTTAAAAAGTCATGCATTTTAAAATATTAAAATTATTAAAATTCAAATTATTATTATTATACAGATACATTTATTTTTGAATAATTTAAATAAAAATCGATTTTTAATAAAACGAGGACACTGATTCACTACTACTAAGTCTACTATTCTTCTTTGTAAGATAAATAACTAGATAATTGCGTGTAAATAACAGTATGCAAAGTTGACATTCATTCTTTTAATCCAAATTAAAGGATGTCTACTGGATTGTTTGGCAATCCTGTAACTTCCCATATCGTTGCAGCTAATCTTCGAGAATGCTCTAAAACGCAAGATGATGTAGCCAATCCTAAATGTATGCAATATAATTCGTACATTCTTATTTTATTCGGGGACATTTTCGGAAAACAAGTTTCAGCCAATTTTCTGTAACAACAATGTAAAATATTACAATAACTGTAAGAAGGCAAACTTATTTAAATAAATGAAGTCTAATTGCATAAACTGATGTTTCTTTATTTAAAAAAAAATAAGATAATATTTATTTATATGCATGTATGCGTAGTTATCGATTCTTAATCATATATATTTCAGACTTAGAAGTACCATCGAGCATTTTCCGAATATCTTCAAACTACTTCTTCGTATTCAAATTTAAAATCCGAATTTTAAATCCATCGGTTTTTTGTATTAAGTATACATAAGTATGTGATGAGTATGTGTGTAGTATGTGTGTGTATGTATATGTATGTATGTGAATGCTTACGCGACGACCGGCTTAACGTGAATTCTGAACCACGTAGATGTGATCGGTATGATGCATAGTTCGGATAATCGCGTCATCTTGTATAAACTCGAATACCCAAACTGTACATTTTTTCCACGCCTTCTACTAACACTGATTGAATCATGACAAATGGCTAAACGCCCGTCTGAAATCCAAGCGAGTCGAGCGGTCACCACCTATCCAAATAGTGATCATGCTCAACCTAGCTTAGCTTCAACGAGCGCCAAAGCGCAACCGTCAACAACCCTTTTTAATATAAAATTAATTTAATTTAATTAAAATTCATATTTTAATTTTTTATTGATTTACGAACCTATAATAATCTCCACAAATTAATCCTGGAATAGGAAAATTTTTCAGCAGATGATTAATGTACGTTTTGCATTTTAAAGGTGTACCCTAAGAAAAATGAAAAATTTTATTCATGTCGTATATTAATGCCAATGAATCGGTGTTCTTATTTACTTGGATTTTACCATATTATCTTCGAACCACAAAAAGTAAGCATAATTAAAAGTCGTGTCTTTCCACATAACGGACATTTGTCCTTCTTTTAAGTGCATCCTACTCTGTTCAACCATATTCCATATCTGCAAAGAAGAATACAATTTTCACTATATATTCTTTTAATGTATTTAATATTTTATTCTATAATTATTTTTTTTTAACTAAATATTAAAACTGAATTCAAAAACCTTAGTTTTAGTTAGTGTTAGTGTCTCTGGATTTGTGAAGTCTATGGTAGGAGCAGTCAAACGATGTGTTGTACGGTCGATATATATAAAATGCACAAGTCCCGGAAATTCTTCCAAATACTTGTTGATCGTTAGGGAAGTTCTCGTAAATAAATTTTATTAAGGATATATAGTATAATGATATTTCTACATTAATAATTTTTAAATTTATTCTCAAACATGCACATTTTTACATGAATAAGTAAATGTAATAAATATACTACTTTTTAATATACATTAAAAATGAAAAGAAGAAAGACATAAAATAAACATTGAAAAGGTGTTCAAAAGGATATGATCCAAGAGTGAAATTCTTGAGTGCCTTGACTTTCAAAAAGTCACTAAAGTCGACAAGCTTTTGTCCGATCAATCGACTGGTGGTTATAATAACATCATTTCCCTGCTTCAAAAATGCCTTATCAAAACAAGTGAATCGAAACAAATCTTTCATCGAGTCAACGAAGCTGCTCGTGTTAGACTCAATTTGCAAAATTGACTCGGGATCTCGTGACTTTAATAATTCATTATACTTTTTGCGCACAAATGTCCATCTGGCTTGCATGCGTCTTTGACTCATATCCACGTCATTGCTAACGACCGATCGATTCTTTTTAATACCATCGATGATCTTTTTAATCGATGATTCGAGATTATCAAAAGCAGTTCTTAACTCATCAACATCTCGCTGTAACTGCAGTCCATTAATTATGTTCAAATGATAAAATGCATTATAAAGTCCTGTAGAAATGGCTTGATTCGTCACTTCTACTATAGTTAATAAATTAATGCCGTTTTCTAATTCCGATATGTGAACTGCATTGGCAGTAAATACGTCGTCAGATCCTAATAATACTAACTGACTATAAAGACCATCTTCGGTAAAAGTGTACAATCCTTCACTTATGGAAGAATCTCTGGAATCACCTAAAAACATTTACTTTGTTAGATTCTAATAATCACATTATTCGATGTATTATACATTCAAATATTAAAATTAAAGTACCAAATAAATTATTAATATCTTCGGAAGTTGGATTGCTTAATTTCGTCGAGCTGACACATTCGTCCTTGTTCGAAATGCTGTTATCCCGAAACAGTAATACGTCATTTTCATGTCCATCATGTTGTATTTTGCCATTTACAACATGACACAAAAGAATCATAAATAATATGTCAGCGGTATTTAAATCTTGCGCATTTTTTGTCGAGTGTAACGATAAAAACTTGTGTTCCACAAGCACCAGTATATGGACATTTGAAAATTCAGATTGCGATTTAAGTTTGTCCGCCGCATCGCTTAATACCTTTAAGGTTGCTGAGGCTAAATCAACATTGACCGATAACTGTTCCACTGCTTCTGTTAACATACTTTGTTCCACTTCTCGCAGATGCAACCAAGCGTCTAATAAGGATGACACTAAACACGTTTTTTGCTTGCTATGCTTTAATCTGCAAAAATATTCAATCAGTAATTAGATAATTTTTTCTTTACCAAATTTTTATACATTTTATTTTTTTATTTCATAATTATAATGTAATCTATGAATTATATAATTTTAAATTATTTATCTTTATATTGCAATGTTATATTAATATTAATTTAATAAGAATAAAATTGTATATGATACTTAAAAGTATATTTAATAATTGAAAAATTATTATAAAACCTACGTGGATACATCTGGACCACACAGTCTCCTGACTATAGAGATGCAAACACCCAACGTTCTTTGCATTAGCTCGATTGACTCTTTGTTAACATAGATAAAGGTATAGCCCATAAATTCGTCAAACACCATATTAATTCCTTTTTGACATTTCATGCTCGTATAAATATTTCCAAATTGTGAAGCCATAATTTGCTGCGATGTTACGATTGGCGAAAATAATTGCACTATAATATTTGAACTCAACTTCCACTCACCCTCACTTTCATCCTAAAAATAAATACATGAATTAATATGATTAAGAACATGTTTATTATTTAGTTAATAAATATACTACAGCACACAACAAAGTTTTGTATAAATAATCAGAATATTAAGTGAAAAAATATAATGAAATGAACAAATGTTCTAATAAATATAATAATAAATTAATTTAATCTAATAAAAAATTAAAGAACAAGAATTGAAATTATACCTTATTTTCTGATATTAATCCCTGCTGAAGACTTAGCTTATAAACATGTTTGACAAATTCATTATCACACTTTGTAAACAGTACATCATTCAGATGGTCAAAAATCAAAATGCCCCGCATGTTTGTTTACTTAAATTTTAATTATCGCGTGTTAAAATGTCACGACTTTTGCGTTGTCAATACATAACATATAATACATTCATGATTAAAAAAAAGACAACGACTAGGTCGCGGAGAAATATTTAGTTTCAGTCATAATAACCGGTGGTTTGTGGTGTGAACGTCGTGACACTGAACAAGTAGATTGACAACTTTTCGCATGTGAGCTTGGGTATATGTCAAAATCCTCATATTGTTTATCTCTCTTTTTCTTATACGTGAGTCATTTCGATCGAACAAAGATAGACGTTTGACGGAATGTCTCTATCTCTGTCTTTTGAACTTTCTTTTTCACTCTCTTTCAATTACATAATACAGTGTGGGGAGTAATTTCGTGTATTTTTGAACGTAACTGAAATATTTGTTTGTGAAAACACATTGTATAAATTAAGAATATATTTATAATTTTTGGTTTACATATTATATTGAATAAATTATGATACTTTTATAATAATAATAGATGATACAATAATGTAAATAACAATAATTATTGATCCAATTCTGTTAATGAAAAATAAATAAATAATGGTAACGTTCACACATTCGTTGGAATTTATTTGTGAGATAGAAATATAGTATTGAAGAGAAACGATAAAGACGAAATGATGACTGCAACTCAGTTTTATCTCAAGAATAAAATTTATGAACACTACAACTTGACAGCAGAACATAACCATCGTCAGATTGTTGATTAGTGATTACAAATTGTTCTGACTTCTGACGCTTTTTCGGTAAAAAAAAAAGCGATAGAAAGCAAAAAAAGCTTCAAACAGAATGTGAAATTTGTTGTTGAATAATTTAGGTTGTTAAAGATTAAGAAACAATGAACATACTACATCACATTGTGTGGTATAAAATAAATACGTTGATATGATGTGCGGTAATTTCTGGAGATAGCAGGTAGGATTGTTTATTTGTTTTCTTTACTGTAAAAATAAGAATGGAAAAAGGTGTTATATTTATTTTATGATATTATTTTCAGAGAATTAATTATTTAGAATTGCCAAAGAAAATATAATCACAAAAAATGGTAAGTGATCGCATAAAATATAATGTAAGTAATGTATTTTTTAAAATGTTATTTAATTTAGATAAAAAAATATTTTTTTTAATTAATTTGTTTATTAGATTTGATAATAGTTTGCAATTACTCATATATAAGTTATTATGAATCTTCAGTGATGATCATAATGTACATAAATTATATCATAAAATTACCTACAAAATTAAAATTTTCTGTAAATTTGTCGAAAACCAATAAAACAAATATTTTGCAGACAATTCCAGAAGCCTGGGTAAATCGACCCTACAAGCAACTTCAGGAAGAATTCGTATCGAATCACGGCGGCGACCTTCCCTACGAAGTATTATTAGTCTTTGTTCCAAACATCACTAGTATCCTTCTAGCATCGTTAACTCTCTCCCTCTTCAATTCCGAGTCTTACCGTAATATTCAATTTTTCATTCAGTTCGTTCTAATCGTCGTTCCTTCTGTACTCTGTTGCACCGTATTTTCTAACAAACTCATCACTGTCTCCGTAGTAATGGACATCGCCATTATTTTTGTTCATTTCAACTGCATCCTTCAACGAAGGTTCTTTCGTTCCGCGGCAAAACCGCCACAAGTCTTCACTTCTCATAAGATCCCTGTTATCACGAATTTCCGTGCGATGACCTACTTATTGACTTCCATTTGTATACTCGCAGTAGACTTTCCTATCTTCCCACGTCGTTTTGCCAAAACTGAAACTTCCGGCTACAGTTTAATGGACACTGGCGTTGGACTGTTCATTTTCTGCAATGCGTTGGTTTCACCTGAGGCACGATCTGAAGCTTCATCAACATGTAGAAGCTGTTCTTTTGGTAGTCATCTCTTGAAAACCATCAAGAGTTGTATTCCATTGTTAGCCATTGGCATAGGTCGAGCTGTAGCAATAGAATATTTTGATTATCAACGCCACATATCTGAATACGGCGTTCACTGGAATTTCTTCATTACCCTGGCCTTCGTGAAACTCTTCTCAACATTGATCCTAGGCAGAATTAATTCCAGATATTCATTCGTCGCCGGTCTCTGGTTGTTGGCCATGCACGAGTACATACTTAGTAGTCGAGGCTTCAAGCATTGGATCCTCGGCTACGTTCCTCGGGACAACTTTGTGACGGCAAATAGAGAAGGTCTGATATCCCTTCCGGGTTATATTGGTCTTTATCTGTGTTGCATTTCTATTGGTCAATTAATCATCTCAGCGTATAAAACTGCCGCTAGCGGTAAAATCTACAACTTCGAGATGTTTAAACGAAAAATCGAGTTTAGTCCGATGATTATGTTGTTTATTCAGTTGTTCCTGATTTCGGGAACTGCGAACGCAGTGACGTTCATTTGTGAGCAATACTTTGGTGTTTCACGAAGATTGGCCAATTTTGGTTATGCCAGTTGGATTATCACACTTAGTACGGTGGTGTTTGCGTATTTGATGCTGATTGATGCGGTCTTTCATTCGCTGACTGCCGCTGGATCGTCGAAAGATACGAAAATCAAATTTCAAAGTCACTCGGGATATACGCTAGAGATGTTCGAGGCGATCAATTATAATGGGCTGTGCTTTTTCCTTGTGTCAAATATTAGTACGGGTATTATTAATATGTCAGTGAGAACGTTGTTTGTCTCGGCAACGCATGCTGTTAGAATTTTGATTGGATACGTTGGAATCAATGTACTCACGGTATTATTTCTTTATAGATGCCGAGTACAATTGAAACTTTGAAATCCAATTTTTTTTATTAATGTTTTGTATAGATAGAATTTATAATAAATTATTTATAACAATTTAGAGCAATGAAATTTATTTCCTACCTTTTGATAAGGATTTTTTGGTTATATAAATCAGAAAATACGCACTTTAACTTTTTTATAAAGTGTACTTTAATAAGTAAAATGCAAAATTATTTTGTACAAAAAAATTATAATAAGTATAATTTCAAATTATAATTCGGAATGTAAATCAACGGAAATCTATTTTAAGTCGATTTTTTCTCAAGTTAAAATTCATTCTATTCTCATAAAAGGAGTATAAAAATAACAAAATAGTAAAATATATGACTTAATTTAATTATCCAGCTTTAGTTCTTTTCATTTTAAATCATAATTAGTAACTCAGAGTTCATCTTTGGAAGATGGTTTTGTTTTTGGTGCTTTGATAGTAATATTTGAGCGTTGCAAAAATGCGATAAATTTTTCATGAGTTTGTACATGCCTTTTTGCTAATGTAACTATTCGCAGGAATTCCTTAACATTAAAACTATAATTCGTAAACTTTGCATGCGCACCTCCACTTGGATGATTTCCCTGGAAAAAACATTGCGCAGTTATTTCCTTTTCGTAACAAAATTTAATAAGCATCATAAATAATATTGAAACTTACGGAATCTTGTTGTTCCAATTTATCCACTTTTTCCCAAGTAAAGTACTTCAAGCCTTTAAGTCTAGTTAAGTCTTTGTAACAATCTGCATCTTCACAGTTATATCTACGAAAATAATCAATATTTAAAATAAATACATATTTATTTATTTATTTATTCATACATAATGTAATATATTTGTTTAAAAAATAAGGAACAATTTATTTACAATTCAAACACTGCTGCCCATTCAGGTAAAAACAGAAGATGAGTCAATCCGGCTCCATGAATTCCTATAAATATATCTGTATTGCGTGTTATTTCTAGCTGTTGTTTAAATGGTAGTTTCCTGTTATAAACTACCTGAAAATTAATTTACTATTATAATATATTTATAATTTTATTAAAAAATATCTATATAATTTATTATTATTTATACACCTAAATAAAATTAACAAACATAAAGAGTACCTTTTGAACATCCACATTTGAGTAATGTTTCAAGTTTTTCACTAATTCATCTTCATTTAAAATTCGGCGATACTGTGTATCTCTGCTTAAAAGAGTAATGCGAACTTTTGCATTTCTTCTTTCATGCAATGGAATTTTCATTCTATACAAAATATGTTCACCAAATGCTTTAAAGAGGCCACTTTTTTCACATCCGTATATCTACAATTAAACAAAATCAAAATGTTAGTTATTTATATAGAGTTTATTTTTGTCTTCAATGTTAAATTATAAATGAATAAACTTACTAGTGGTGTATTATAATATAATCCAAAAATCATTCTTGGTAATAACGGGAAGACAACATTTCTGAAACACACAGTTTTTCCTCGAAATGTTTTCAGGTCCCATAAAGGATTTTTTGTAAATGCTTTGAAAGTATCTTCGAAAGCTGATTTATAACTAAACAAATGAAATAACACAAGTGAAATATGATTAGAATGTTATCAATGTATTTTTAATTAATGTTTTAACTAAGCCTAATAACACAAGGAACATTGATAAGTTTTGCACAGAATTTGTGTTAGGCTGTATCCGCATTTTTGCATGGAATTTATGCAAACCATACGTTTTACTATGAACAAAACTATTGTTTTAAGTAATATAATAACTATTTTTAAACCAAATTGTATAGTTATCAAATTTGATTTTTGAATAAAATAATTGGTTTGAATTAAATTTGTATTAAAAAAGCGGACGCAGCATTGTTTAAACTGCATGTAAACTTTATGCAAACTGTTTATAGAAAATTTGCATACAATTTAAGCAAACTTTGTTATCAGGGAATAAAATGAATAATGAAAATTATTATTAATGTAACAGTGTCTTAAAATAAAAAGAAAATGTAATACCTGTATGTTTCCCATATTAAAATATGATTATCGGTATCAAAATTTAATGGATGAGAAAGATTGACGTGTAATGAAGCATAAAGATTAAAAAAATCACAAAAATGATGATACATATTGACCGCTGAAAACAAAACACAAACAAATAAAAGAACAGAAAAAAAGCAAATGATTTTATTTTTGCACTAAAAAATATCTTACTTGCATCGATTTTCATTATATAAGTCGGTTTATTTACTACTACATCACAGTCGCCATTCACAATAGGCTTAGTTAATAATTTGCGAAAATTCCTTAACTCTGGTCCCCAAGACTGCAGTGGACTTATATGATCTGCATTTTCTGTAAGTCTTTCTTCATGTAATCTGCGAAACAAACATATTTTCCTTGCGATTATTCTAATTTTATTTTTTAAATTAAATATTATTTCTTTTAACTGTATAATCTAATTTAAATGATTATTTAATTTTAATTTACTCACTTACAATATCCACCAATTTGTCCTTCTTTTAAGACATCCATTTTATATCTAAGAGGTTCCTTACGATTAATGAGATCAGTTAAATTCAGCATTATATTTCGTCCCCTACAAAATCTCATGTGATCTGTACATTCTAATGAAGAATCAACCTGAAAACAAAAAAAATTCAAGGGAAATTAATAATATCAATAATGCTATTCAATATAAAGCAGTTTCATTGATCGACTTGTAAATTTACTCATTAACATATTTTAATAATGTCAATTATAATTGGAAATATACCAAAAATAAAGGTTCACATATAACTTTCATCTCATTTCTCTGATCTCGAACGTAACCGAAATCACCTTGAGCATAGAAAGTTTGTATTTGAGCCTCTTTCGAGGAAACCCAACCCTTGTGGTCCCCAGGACAATTGGGCATTGAAAAAGCATCTTCTGGATTACAGTCAGGCTCATATCCCCAACAAGCTTTTGTATTTAAATACTGCTGTAAATAAACAAATACAAGAAAAAATTAATTAATAATACAAATAAATAAATAAATAATACAAATAAAATAAATATTTATAATACAAAATAAAAAAGGTAAAATTTATACTTAAAAGTTTTAAGTATAAATTTTACCTTTTTTTTTAGTTTTAAGTTAAAACTAAAGAAGTACATTGTAATAAATGAAGTCTACAAGTAGTTTTCAATAATCATTGAAATGTTATTAATTCTCTCACATAATGTTTTTGGAGGGCTTCTCCTTTTGTTGTTTTCTTTTTTAAAATTAAAATTAAAAAAAAAAAACTAATTGAAATTTCACCTTGAACGGACACTCAGTATCGTTTTCACATTTTTGTGCTTCGCTTGGAAATGAACTGAAATAATATTTCATATGCTCCTCCGGTAAATCATAGAAATTAACAAACTTCCCAATTGTTAATGACAACTGAATGATAACAAATAAATATAACAATTTCAGGTGAATCATGTTTGAGGTTATGACCGGACACAGGTTTGGATGAATGACCGATTCACCTGAATCTTAACGAAGCTGCGAGTTGTGACCTTGTTAGTTCTCTCCGCATTTTATTTTCGCCCACATATTTTTTTCATCTTATTTCATCAGTCGAACATTTACTGTAATACATATTTTTACCTTTATATTCGACAACAAATTTCTCAACTTTTTACTGACTTGTTTACGAAATTTCAATATCGTGATTTTGAGTTTTTTATTTATCAACAAAAGTGACATTAATTAAGAAACAAAATGTAATTAGTAGTTTCACAAGTAATGTCACTTTCTCATATGATATAAGAAAATAACAAATATAGGAAAGGTTGTAATTAGCAATCTTACCAAAAACTACAACTTCAAGCAATTCCGCATAAATTTTTATTCATTCTATGCCATAGAATCCATAAATAAAAAGTTTATGGAAGGATGAAGTTGGCTGTATATGCCACTGTTTGGCAATTTCATGCGTCATAGTTTATTTTTTATTGACAGTTATTAAGGATTTTGACATTTATTAATTAATTTG
>JABFPJ010006126.1:0-11290 GCA_022817425.1 Gryon sp. ZL-2020
GGTATGATGTGACCTCGCCACAGGGCGAACTCGCTCTAAGTTTCAACTTGACTATTTAAATTAGGTATATATTCAAATAAGATGAAATAACGAATGAATTTCATTTGTCTTTCAAGATTTTATTGCAATTCTATCTTAAGCGATAACATTAAACTGTATTAAATTACAATAAATGACTAAAGTGTCAGACGAAACACTGATTTTGTGTCAAAATTGCACGTTTATTCTAAAAGAAAATTAAAACTTATGAAACAAACATTTAGTTTTCATTCCATTACACTAATTTGATATTATTGTGAATTATATGTAACGTAATCCATTTGAATTGCGTACTAATTAGTCGTAATTGTATGCTAATATATATAGTTCAAGAATAAGTTTAAATTGAACACTAATCAGTGTAAAGTGTAGAATAATAAGAATAAATTATACAATAATAAACGTAAAGTGTAAACTTTAACATTAATAAACATTAATAGTTTTGACATTTTTATTATTTTGGACATTTGCAAAAAAGATATATTTAATGATCTGAATTCTATTACATAATAAATTATAATATATAGATTTCAAATAAACAGTATGAACATTTATTTTATTTAAAATGAAACCTTATAAATAATATAAAACTTTCGTTTTAGCAATATAATACACGACATCAAAAACATCTGCTAAATTTGAATAGCAAATTTTTATAATATAAGTAGTTTCCTACCTATGGTTTATATTTATTAATAAATTTCAAAATTTATTGTACTGTGAAATAACAACCCTTGCGTTTGCGTTCTCGTGGATTACGGAGTGAATCAAATTTTATCGGCCTGTTCAGTTAAAATAAGTACCTTCAATTTGTGTTTTATTGATTCGTCTAAAAAGTTTAGTATACATAACAGGACTATTCCAACAATGATTTAAAATTTACTTTACTCACATTTTAAAGTCACTTCAATTACAAAAAAATAAATTGCATTTTTTAGTTGATTAATTACAAAAAATAATTACATCTAGCATAATTTGACACTATCATAAATAAATTTACATTGCTGAGGTATAAATTTATCTGTAAAGGACGAAAGAGAAACTTGTTTACTTGCTAAAACATTCTCTTTGACTGACATGAAGTTGCGTTTGATGGAAATTGTTAGCAAAAATACATACAAAATCGTTTGCAAAAATTGTATAAACATCGTGTTCGTTGAGTTTGCACGAGCTCAGATAAAAAAGGGTATATTTGTCTTCACGAAATGTCGTACACTTATTCCTCGAGTGTATGTGTAATATACATGTAAGTGTGTGTACACTTCTGTAATTGGGAATAGTAGCACCCGTAGGAAACGAAAATACGTCGTCAAATAAGTTTATCATTCGCTAGAGGGAACGTTCATTATTTCAAAAAAATATCACACGACGTCTTACTGTAAATTTAAGTTGCGCCATTTATTTTTACGAATTTCTCGTACGATATTTCGGCTAATTTAATTCAATCTTGTGAAAATGTTTGTTTGCAGAATATGGCAGAAGTTGCAAAGACATCAATTGTTTGAGTAACGAAAAATGTGTTATGGCTGAAGATCCTTGCACTAGTTACGAAAGCACCAGTTGCGGTCGATATCCGACATGCAAAAAGGCCGATTATGCAGGTGAGAATTGAAGTACAATTTTGTAAATTATTTATGACATTTTGTCAATTTATTGAAGATAAATTATAAAATGCATTGAACGTTTATATATTTTTAGTGCAAATATTCAATGCATTATTTGAAATAACAGCATCAGTTGAAATGCAAAATTAGAAGCAACCTAATAGATATGTTTACATCAATTGGAGTTTATTTACTCACATAATTTACACTCAAAATTGAATTGCAATAACTTCAGTTCAATATTATTGTATTGACAATTCATTGAATTGCTTTGGTTATAAAGTCATTTCATTAATTTTGACTTAATCTGTGTTGAAACAAAGGTAACAGTTGCACGACAATGCTTTGTCCAAGTGGCCAATACTGCAGAACTGAGAATGGGAAGCCAACTTGCGTCAATACCGTGCCTAACTTAGGTGAGTAATCGAAACTTCGCTTCCCTATTCTTTCACACAATCTGAAACAATTGGATAAACTCAAGTGCTTTCTTATGTTCTTCAGTTTGCCAGTTCAGGAATGTTGTTAAAAAGTAATGCGAACAAAGTAAAATGCAATCTGACCAAAGAAAAACGCGGTAGAAACAAAGAAAAAAGTTAAAAAGAGAAAACCGAAAAAAAAGAGATTTTCATTCGAAATGAAAAAGTATTTGATGGTGATATCAGATTGAGTGAAAGAATGTTTGGTATTTATATGTACATAACTATTTTTTCATTTCCGACGACATCAAAGACATCAAAGGGGTTGGATTCTGCACTTTTTCTCTCAAAAGATCCCGAGTACTTGCACAAACGGTTTATAAAGTTTATTTTAAACTTCATCCCAGAATTAGTTAAATTAATAGTATAAATAAATCAAATTTATATGTATTATAATCTCAACTCGGGTCTTTTGAATTTATTGCATGCAAATATTTTTTCATATTGAAATGTAATTTTCTATTGATTGCATGTACGTACTCCATTACAGTGGTCATGCTGATAATTAATAAATCATTATATACCCAGTTGAAAATGTTATAAAATAACAATGCATTTTTGTGTTTTGCGATTTCGTAAATTTGATTTAAAAATACGAAATCAATAACCAGATGATTAAATGCTCGTAAACTAACACAATACAAAATTCATAAGAGTATGTATGTTTTAATACGTTTCACATACACACTGCATGTAAACTTAAGCACGCCAAAATGTACGAAAATTGACGTCACTTTGCATGTTTTTCATTTGCACACCTATTTCTTTATGCGACAAACCCTTTATCTCGCGCGCGGCATTTTTTTTTCTTGTTCAAATATTTGATTTACATTGTTTCAATCCCCCTCCAAACTTACTTTCAACATACACTTGAAGTTTCATTTATAAGACTCATTCAACGTAACGTCGACTAATTCGATTAGAGGTTTGTTTTGCACGAATTAATTATGAAATTGTTTCTCTCGGTGTGAGTATATATTAATTTCGGGAAGTACCATTGATATGACGTAGCTCTCGTATGTTAGATTCGGTAAAGTGACACTTCACGCGCAAGCTTATGCACACGAGTGTCTTACATTTTAATTCTCGGTGACTGCTGCTGCGCGTACGTATATATATATTTATATACATTTAAATACATACATACACTGTAACACGTTTCTCTCTGGAGAAAACCTTCAACCGGAAAATGAACTCGAAATAGCAAATTCACTATCCAAATTTGAAACTCATAACTTCACCTGAGCGCTCGTATTAGACTGTATTAAACAAAGTTTTATGTTACTGTAAAAAACTGTTATTTTCATTTGTAATTAAACTCAACGGAAGACTTAAACATTCATTTCGAACAATTCTTTATATATTATGGTTGAAATGTATTAGGTTTTTTTGTGTAGACACGGAATACATATATGTTTTTATAGCAAACTAATTTAATTTATATGATTGTGCAGAGCAAAAAAATATATTTATTTAATTGCAGTATTTGGTTATTGTATGTATAAGGCTTATGGTTTTATGATTACAATTTATTTTGTATGTTGCACATGTAGATATAATATCACATTATCAAAAAGTTAAAGAATGTATTGTAGTAGTTGTTTACACACAGCAATAAACAATATAGAGAAAGTAAATTATAATCATCTTAATAAAATACCCTTAAACAAAAGAACCTGTGTGTTGTGCTTAATAAAAAAGTTTCGTGGATGTTTTGCGAATAATGCAACTATAATTCTAGTGGATTAAAAGATTCGCACTTTCACAAATTCTTTTTGGCTTCTTAATGAATCCTTTTATGTTAAAAGGATTTTGTTTATAAAGAGTGTATTTTATTTTGCAGCAGATGATTCTTTTCATTCTAAAAGGAATTGCTAAATGCGCAGTGGTTTAAAAGCTTTATTTTAAACGAAATGTTTGAAGCGCAATTTTTTTTCATTTTTTGAACAAAATTTGCTCATATATAATTGAACATTCTGAGAACTCCAGTTAAATTTCAAATTAGAATTTTTAGATTAAGAAAAAAAAACTCATACCCAACAAATGAATAATTAAACAATTTAAGCAACTTTTTTCACAATTACGTGAACTAATTAATATTCTATAAATTTAATATTCTACGAAATCGAATTCACAGAGGTTCTATTGTCATCTGCTTTGAGATATAGAAACACTTTTGGAATTAACTTTAATGTAAATTATGTGTTGCATCCAACTCTCATACGTACGAAAACACTGCAAATGAATATGTTTAACTTTGTGTATGAGTCTGGGCTTCGAAATACGAAACTTTTGCAGGTTTCGATTCTGCCGGAGTATCAACCGTGAATGGACAAACGACGAACACAGCTGGTCATTCGGACTCTGGTTCCCGGTACAATACGAATGTAAATCCGTATGCTAATGCAAACGCGCCTCCGCTAGAGGACGTTCACTCAGGAGGAAGGCCGTCCTATAATTCAAACTCAGCGTCAGGATATCCACCTTATCCAAGTCAATCCGGGTCTTCCAATACGAATGGCGGATATCCACCATACCCAACGAACAACAATCAAGGCTCACGCACTGATTTAGGATATCCTCCGTATCCGACGCAAAACAGAATGCCACTTCCGGATCATTCTTACCCGAATTATCCAAGCTCAAACGGACAGTATCCGGGGGTGCCGCAGTATCCACCTTACCCGATAAACAACAAAAATTATCCAGTCGGAACGTATCATCAGAATTATCCGTACAATAACAAGGGAGGATACAATTCAAATTCAATTTATCGTCGAAATTCCGCCGGAGAAAATCGTCCGACCATCCTAACTATAACCAGTGTCTTAATTTCAGCCGCCCTTACAATGATCTTACAAAGGTCTGCGTGATGCACTCAAAGTGTCTAATCGATTATTCACGATTCAATCAGCGATTGTGAACCAAACCAAACAAAAACAGAACAAGAAATACAAGAGAAGAAGATATGCTAATGAATAATTAACAAATCTTTTGGTTTGAAATTTATTTTTCGATGTTGTATATTTGTTTTAACACAGTATCTGTGACGATGAAAATTAGTTAAGTGTAATTTAAGGTAGTTACTGACTTAGTCAGACGATAATTTTGGCACGATTTTAGATGTTTTTTTAATGTTCATATGAACCGAAATGAATTCTTTTTTTGTTTTTTAAACTAAACGGTTCAGTTTAAATTAAACAAAATGATAATGAATTTTAGGATATACTTACAAAAAAAATAAAAGACAAACAAACTTTAATTTTACTAACATAAATACTAACGAATATTTCATTCGTGTCAAGTTCATCGAAAATCGTCCCTTTATAATATCGTTAATACCAGATCAAACCGATTCAGAAATCATCATATTTAATCAAATCACAAAATGGGAATGATTAATTGACGATTTTCGGGGCGCGAATAAAAAAAATCAGGCCAAAAATGTGTAAATAGTATTGGATTAGGATCTGATTGTTGCTAACGAAGACATTCTTAAAGGATAGTGAAATCTTATTTTTACGACAATTTTTTTAGAATCATTTTTAAGTTAATCAAACGTGTATGTGAGTACGTGTAGTTTCGTTTGTACATAAATGCCGGTTTTGCGAATTTACGTTGTGACTAGAGAAACGGTGATTTGTTATTTAACGACATAGACATAGTAAGGAGAACAAAAAAAGCGAAGAAAATACAGCAAATTCGTTTCGTCGGTAAAGATAAATTATGAATATGACGTTGATCGTCTGCCTCGTGAAGAGACTGTGCCTTGAAGTTTACGTAGTGCCTGGCGTAAGAAGCAGTTTATGTTTACAGTTTTATCGAACGAAATAAAGTGTTCCTCATATTTAGACTTCGAGTAAGGTTGTCACGCATAGAATGTACGGTTGTTCAAACTTGTAGAATCCAAAAGGTCCATTATTTATATGGCTTCCTTCTTCTCCGATTAATGTTCTGATAGCTTTATTGTTATTAATATTACTTATTGTTATTATTATTATATTATTTTCATGATATTCAACAAAAATGCAGTATTACTTTCAAACTCCTGACGAGTTTTGATCTATTGAGCGCTGACAGAGACTTCTCACATATATCAATTTGTGTCAATTTTATTTGTGAGAACAAAAAAATTTTTTTTTTTTTTTGCGATGAAGCATATACGTACAGCGCTAGCAATTTTTGTCCCTTCATAATTCCGTACCCGTGAATGTACGACCGATAATAAAAATGTACTGCTATCTGTATATCGAATCTAATTTCGTTCGCACAATTTTGTTCAAAGGAAAGTTATCAAATTTAAATTCCAGACAAATACTCGTTTAATACCGTTTGCGCAGAGATATTTTGTTTGTATGAATGCGCCCGTGCTTCGTATTGGTAATTATATTTTCTAATCCGAATCAGAAAGCGAGATCGAATATTTTTGATGCGCAATACTCTGGATTCTGACTCTGATAACCTTTCTCTGAAAACTATAAATGTCTATTTTCCCCTCCCAAGATTTTCTATTTACGTTTAAAATATAAATGAATTCCGATAATTTTCCGCCACGCGATCCAAGAGATACACCGAAGACGTTGAAAATGAAATCATCAACGTTGATTTTTATGTAACAAAATGTATAGTTGTAATTTCAAAAATTGAATCAACGTTACATGACATCATACAAATGTTATTATTTTAAATCGCAAGTTACATATGATATTCTAAATATACAAAAGAAGAAAAACAGTACGAGAAGCTTTTACAATTTTCTGATTTTTACACAAATAAAATGTTAATGTATGCTAATGTTTTCTGTGTATACATGTGAACAATTCACTGAAAATTATATGTAATATGTGGGATTATTTATTTAATGTGAAATTAAAATTATCAAAAGAATCGCAGAATTATATATTTTACATAAAGATTCATTCGAACGATTTTTTAATCGATAAAGAAATTGTTATAGTACGTAAACGTGACGTAAAATCAATTTTCCCACGTGAATTACTGTATATTTTTTCAGTAAATATTCGAATTCTAAAGTAACAAACTTATATGGAGAATTGATTTTTGAATCGTATTATACACACTGGGACACTAGTATATATACCGGAATATAATGTATACATTTATACATAGTATATTTGTAAATAAGAGTCAATCGCCAAATTGTAGATTGTCAACAAAATGAAGATGTACTTAAAACAAAAAGAATGAAATGAATCCGTCTTATTGTTATATTTAATTAATTAATATCACATTATATATAATTATTGAAATATAAAGCATTTATTGCCGGCAATTGTGTTGTTAATTCAATTTTATTTTTCGTTTATAAAGTTTAATTTGATTATTATATCAGATCTTTAATTGCACAATAAACAAATTATTAATTGCTTATGAATGTAGAGAGCTACGTTGAAATTTTATTCTGAAAACGCAATTTTCTCGAGTATTTCATGGATAAACTTTGACACAGCTTATCTTGACGTAAAGCTTGTATTAATGACACTTGACACCGAATGTATAATATCGACGAAGGGAAACACAAATTGGAACGAGTTTTTTTTTAATTAACTATTCAGGTGATATTTAAGACTTTGGAATTTATCATTCGAGATGTCATATGATGTGATGTTATGAATGAATATGGATCAATTAAGGTGCATGCATTATTCAGTTTGGTTTTCATGTAACAAAGAAACTCATCATCTATAATCTATCAAGTACGTTACTTGATAATACAAAAATTTTTTATCAAGATTAATAACTTTTCTAATTCTTAATAAGTAATTCTTAATTATAACTACTAACTAATATATTTCATCTAAAAACGTAAATTCGATACTAAATTTTTTTAATAATCTTCTGCGATCTTTATTTCATTTGGGTACTTTTTAAAAGCAAGTGGAAATACACATAACTCATTGTGTAACACCTTTAAACTGCCATAAATTTGTGTTCTTATCATACTTGCACAATCGCAGAAAAGTATCTGTCGAGAGATCTATTTGAAAAATTAATCTGACATTAACTACATAAAAACGTGATTCATTGAACGTAAAAATTGGACGTATAAAAATTTATTGGCAGCTCCAGCTGCACGTCGGCCGAGCACTCAAAGTCCACGTATCCGACCTACCATACCAACTCCTCCGCCGAGATCTTCTTCCTTGGGGTCACGTGATTCCGGTTACTCTGGCTCGAGAAACACGATCGGAAGTGGTTCAATTTGGAATCGTCTATTTGGTGGCGACCGGTCTCGTGGGTCTTCCAGCGGAGGACGCGTAACTACAACTACACCCAGACCCACCTATCCTGCTCGTAACAGAAGTGGTTACTATAACACGCACGTTTCAGTCGATCGTAATGGCAATCGACAATGGACTTTTTCAGGATAGATTTTGCAACGAAGAATAAAAAGTGTTACTACGTTTGCCATTAGAGAAAGAAACAGACGAAAAGTAAAGGAATTGGCTAATAACAATAAAGTGTAATTCTGATTTGAAAATTTAACGATTTAAATCTAAAGTCATTTCAGGAAAAAGATGAAACTGAACAAACACTTTGACAATAAAACTATTAATTATAATACTAAAATACTTATTGCTCTAATAAACGTTTATCGCTTAGAAGAAATTCAATGTGTGCCATATAACTAAGAAATTATTATGTGAGATTACTTATTTCATTTACTAGATAAACATAATGCAGTTCCTGTAATATTAATGTGTTTTCATAATCATTCTTATGTTAAACAATCATTTCTATGGTGCCATAACAATATCTACGTGGTTATATTACTATATTAAATAAACTGTATATTTACACAATGGTTAAATAAATTGAATCGCAAAACGTTATACTCGTAATCAAATTTGCTTGCTATGTTGATTAACAAGAAGTGCTCAATGTTTGTTGTATGTTATAAGAATGCTTTGACGAGCAGTTTCCGGAATACTTTGAATATTTTACATTAGACCTCATCTAATCTTAACAATTGTCCTTCTTTGTTGTTGTTTAATATTCATTATGTTACATGCAATGCCAAACACATTTTTTGCTTTAATCTAAACTTTGAGTTAGAATGCAAGTTGGTTGACACAAAGTAGCATGGCATGTCAGGGGTTCTTGCTGACCTGAGCAGCTGATCAATTAGGACACACTGTCGACAAAATGTTTGCAGAGAGCAATGGTGATGCCAACAGAGAAACATCCCGAATACAAAGTTCTGTAAATAATCCCGCTGTCAGCGACACAGTAGGTTCCAAAAGTGGCGCTTCGTTGTATCCTTCGTTGCCGACGAGTGGATCTTCTGGATATCCAAGTTATCCATCAGGTGGATCTGCAGCGGGAGCTTCAGCTTCTGGATATCCTGGATACCCATCGAGCGGAGCATCATCTGGATATCCAGGTTATCCGAGTGGATCATCGAGCGGAGCATCATCTGGATATCCAGGTTATCCAAGTGGATCATCGGGATATCCACAATATCCGAATAGCGCTAATTCTAGACCAAACATGGGTTATCCAGGATATCCTCAAAGTGGCTATCCAAATCAAGCTGCAAATCATCCAGCATATCCCGGCAACGCATATCCAGCAGGAAATCAAGGATATCCAGGATATCCTCAGGGATATCCGCAAGGAAATGGGGGATATCCGAATCAGGGATATTATCCTGTACAAACTACGACAAAGAAGCCTAGTTGGACAGATAAGCTGTTCAATACAGCCAAAGATTATGCACAACGCATTTTGACGCAAACTGTTATCGAAAAAGTAGTATCAGGATAAAGTTGATATAGGTTATAATAATTTGATGTATTAATTTATTAAGAAAGAGATTTTCCATGTGTAACAATCATGTTATTTATTTAAAGTGTCTTTAATACCACAGTTTTTTTTAATATCAATTAACATTTTATAAATAGCCTTCGATTGCTTTATGCAGTGAACGAACAAATCATTATTTGTAAAATAAACGAAATTTTAGTAATAGACTTTGATGTTTTGCTTAATATGTTACTCAAAATTATAAACCTTTTTTCTGCGTTATTTATGATTAATTGATTATCGTTTTCTTAAGTAAATAGTCTGAATTCACTTTACTTTCATTATTATTAAATATTACATATTTATACTTATTATTGGTATTTATTAGTTTTTTCCAGTTTTAGTTTTAATTATATTAAGTTAATGTTATGTTATGTTATGCTAAAGTTTGATCATTAGATTTTATTTGATATGCTGTGAATATAATATCGAAAGTAAACGATGATATTATAAGTTTCATTCAATCATTCTATATACTACAGATAGGTCAATAGCAAATGATGAAATATGTTATAGAATCAGTTCCTGTTATTAAAGATAAAGATTTGTGATTCTGCGAAATAGGAAAAAAAATTTAAATGATGCAATAGAACGAATTACTAGTTTTCAAATTAAAATAATCCAACATTTTATATAATGATTTCAACATTCTTTTAATATTAACATTAGTGATTAGTTGGAAAGCTATATGTAAGCAAAATAACTTAAAAAATAAGTATTTCCGTTTAATGAAACTGAAATATCAAAATGTACAATTTTTTTCCTTCTTCCAAGTCTCTAAAATTATTAGCCGTCGATAAAGATATAAATATTTTCTTATCATATGTACCGAAGGTAGTTTTTAGTGTTTGAATCGGTATAACAGAAATTTGCTCGCTGAATAATTGTTACATTTTAGAGAATTCCCTAAATACAAATTACCTGCTGTTGATATCAGAGTTTTAAGATTTCCTTATGTTAATACGTTGACTAACTGACGCTAATATCAACGCATATTTTAAATGTGATGATATTGATTATTCTAAGTACAAGTTCAAATTTTATCTAAGTTAATCTTACATTACATGTAAATAATAGAATTGCAAATTTTGTAGTTTACTAACATAAGATAACAGGAAGACATTATTAATATTCTTACTTTACAATAATTTATCTTACGATAAGAAATTATTTGGAATTATATTATAAATTATATACAAAATATTCATTTTTTTTTAATTTTGCAACTAAAAGTTGATTTTTAAAATTATATTTCGATATGGAATGTTTAAATTTGTTTTATTTTACACAGAGAAATTCAAAGCAAATATATAACATTTAAAACACTTCTATTTTCATGTTATT
>JABFPJ010006127.1:0-11290 GCA_022817425.1 Gryon sp. ZL-2020
GTACCCGACATGTACCCAACAAGTACCCGACAAGTACTCGATAAGTAGTCGACAGGTACCCGGTGGGTATCCGACAAATACCTGACAAGAACACACCAAGTATTCCTAAAAAGTACCCGAGAGGTTCTTGACAAGTACCCGACGAGTATAGTGCCCCACACGTACCGATAAGTACCAGCAAAATACCTAAAAATACCCGACAAGTACCCAACAAGTACTGGACAAGTACCCGGCAAGTACCCGACAAGTACCTTGCAAGTACTCGACAAGTACTCGATAAGTACCCAAGAAGTTCCGAACAAGTACTGGACAAGTACCCGGAAAGTATCCGACAAGTACCCGACAAGTACTCAACAAGTACTCGATAAGTACCCGGCAAGTATTCGCCAAGTACTCGATAAGTACCCAAGAAGTATCCAACGAGTACCCAAGAAATACTCGAGAAGTAGCCGATAGGTACCCGGTGGACACCCGCGAGGTATCCTAAAAATCCCTGATAAATACACAAAAAATATCCAAGAAGATCCCGACAAATGTCGGGTCTTGCAATGTTTATACTCGATATGTGCGCTGCAAACGTCCGAATATTATTGAAACATTAAACTTCAGATATAGCACGAATGCTTCGATGCTCTGGACCAATAAGATCCTTATTCTGATTCACTTGTGTAAAATGACATTAAAAATTCTGAATAATGTTATTCGTCCGATTCGTCGGTTTAATAAACTAGATTTTGGTCAAGACTATGCGTTAGTCATGATTGTTACTATTTAGCTCTACTTACTACTACTTACTACTACTTACCTCTACTACTAAAAATAAGTAGTGCCTACTTCCGACTTACTACTTCCGACTTACTACTTACTACTTACTACTACTTACTACTACTTACTGCTACTTACTACTACTTACTACTACTTACTACTACTTACTACTACTTACTACTACTTACTACTACTTATTACTACTTACTACTACTTACTACTACTTACTACTACTTACTACTACTTACTACTACTTACTACTACTTACTACTACTTACTACTACTTACTACTACTTACTACTCCTTACTACTGTGAGTAGCAGAAGCCTACTGAACTACTGTACTACTACCGTTTATTTTCAAGCACCCTGTATATTCGTTTTTATGAAAATAATTCTCAAGCTTCGAAGACTTTTTATCAGAAAAGATGATAATTTTTTGGTCTTTTACAAGTATATCCCTATTTTATCAGAAAGATAATAATTTTTTTTTCCTATTTTAAGATATAATAATAATGTGAAATGAAGTTGTCTATTTCCTCCATGCGTGGAAAAGAATTTAACTTTTGCCCCTAAAAACATGTTGAGTAAACAGGCCAATTTTCATGCCATTGTTGAAAAATGCCTTTGCAAAAATATCGTGTACGACTTGTAAAATAAGTTTGCGACACACGAGCGTGATGATATCACTCGCTTTGGTTGTGACTTTATTTCACACCCTCGTGGAATCGCCAAATTTTCCCACTAGTTGTAAATATACTATTTCAGCACTTGTGCAGTATTTTTGTACTAGGGTGCTTGCGCCCGTGTGGAAAACGACATTCGTGACGGCACTCGTACAGAAAGTACCTACTTTCCGCACTAGTGCACGCAGAGAACAGTTATAGTGAAACCTACTGTACTTGTTTTGTAACTTTTTTATAGTAAATGAAACCCTGTGTCCATTAAAATTCATTGACGGCATAGTAGCTCTTACCAAACGCAATTTGATCGGTACAGTATACTCTACTATTCTGAATAACGCTCAGAAAAACTGAGCAGAAATGTAGGATATACTGTACAGTATGGTAAAATTGTATGACGTCATTCTTATCGTTAGAATTACTTACCGCATTGTCATACGTCTTATCTTGGGAGAAGGGAGATGGAACATTGCGTCATGAAGTATGAGATGATGCACTCTCAAACAAACGGAAAAAACGTTTGAAAGCGCAAGCACGTGGTTTTTCCAGTTGGAAAAGTTTCGTTTTTTCATATCCATTTGTGATACCACATATAGGAGCACGTCTCAAATTTTTACAAAAGTTGGCTGAATTCCGTCAGTCCGAAGTAAGTTTTATTATTATTAATAATTGTTATTACAGATAATATTTAAATATAATTTTCTTAAAATGATTGTTTTTCTTCAGGTTATTGATGTTAATGTTTCGGAAACACTTCAGGAATACGTAAAATATAATATAAGATAAATGTGACCATTGAACTAATATTAAAATGTATAGATAAGTACTTAGGTGATGTTTTGCGTAAATGTTTAATATTAATACAAAAATATATCAATGACAAATTTTGATATTGTTCAATAAAAATATTAATACGATTAATATATATCTTGTTTATATGTAAGCCTCTAAAAACGGAATCCTTTATCGTTAAAGAAACAAAATAAAAAGTTATTCTGACTGTGACGTGCAGTTGCTGTCACTATTCGTATAGTAATTCTCCCCACTCCCGTATCGTTAAATGCACACATTGAGAAGCTATTCTGATGATACACTACGGTCGCTGTTACTATCCGTATAGTAATTCTGCCCTCTCCCCCGTATTGTCCAGTTAACAAAAAGTTCAGTATGAATCACTGTACATGTATCAGTCAGAATTACGAAACGGCATTCAGTAAAATTTACTGAATTGAAAATGTCAAATAGGCCGTTGACATTTTACAATACTGGTCAGTCAGAAATACTGTGTACAGAGTTAGTAGTACCGCGCTGTTCTCTGCGTGTGCGGAAAATAGCCACATTCCATACTGTTCCGCGTGCAGAAATATGTCGTTTTCCACACGGGCGCAAGCACCCTAGTACAAAAATATACTATTGCTATAAAAAACTACTAACTTTGAGGTTTTTCAATGATAAAATATAAATCAAGACATAATAAATTGAGAAAGACACATATATTACTTATTTCTTAAAATAAAGCATTGTTATCAGTTAACATGGTGAAGTACAATATCTTTTGTTTTAAAAATGTTTAACATAAGATATGTATTATTTTTTAACAAACTCTAAAGTTAGATTAGAGATACTTATAATTTAGCTTTGGCGCACTCTCTATACAAATTCATATCTCTGAAAACCATTAATCTAACAAATTATGTTAAAAGTATACTTTATTGATGATATCGATGATTATAAGATTTTCTGATACATCGAAAAATTAATTTATTATTCTAATACTAATATGAACTATGATGTAATCAGAAAGTATTCTGTAATTATGACAAAAAGATATACTGAAATAACTAATAGTAACATATGAATAGTTCTTGTATATTTCCAAATATTGTTATTGAAATAATTTATTACAAATATATTGAAATATATTCGGCAATTGTGAGTTTGAGCGCTTTATCTTCAGCTTTACAAATTTACCTCTGATTTTGTGGAACTGCATAATTATTCAACGTTTTGCCAATATTGATACCTAAAATGTCTATTTCATTTGAGAATTCTGTCATAGCAATAATGAACCTACAATAGACGAAATAACATAATTGAAACATTCATCGAGTAACTGAAAGCCTACAGTATATCATTGCATACGTATATTTTTACCTAAGAATGAACAAAACTATAATCATTTCTGTATGTAAAAATATATATAAACATAATAATGATGCATTAAATTAAATTAAATGTTATAATTATAATTTTCCTACATATTTGTGTTGTGTAGAAACTTTTATATTATTGAGAATTTATTACGTTTGTACACTGAACCAAAACTTTAAACAACCAATAAAATTGGTTAAAATTATCTTTAACAAAAGATTTCTGGTTACTGTAACCAGTTTCTAATTGTTGTTACCAATATACTTAGTTAGGCCAACTTGGAAACTAGTACATATAACTAGTTAATAATATATAAATTAATAAGAAAAACGTAGTTAAAGACAAATTCAAACATGCATGATTTGAGTAACTATGACTTTTTTCTTTGTGTGTAAGAAATTATACTAAATTTTGTATAAAAATTATGAAATATAGTTAGAAAAATGTACATTTATAAAGTAAACTTGATATATTACAATAACATATGTCGTTATAAAAATGTAACGATGTTTTTTTTATACATGTATGTATTTTAATTTATTGCTGATGTTTTTTACGACTTTTAAATCAAGTTTATTTAAAGAATTGGTCATTCTTGAATTAAAGCATCCTTTTTATGAGAGCTTTCATTAATTATGGTCTGAAAATGACAAATTATAATGTATGGTCAACATTTTATTATTATTTATGAGGTTACACAGTAAAAAAAATCTCGTGCCAGTGTAAAAGTGTAAAAATTTCGGTATAATTCTTTACACCCAAAGGTGTAAATATATCTGAAGTATAATTATGATTGGCTAATGTTACACCAATCGATGTACAAATAACACTTTTTAGACATTAATTTGTATTTTTACACGAAATCGTGTAAATATTTAAATATTTTTTTTACTGTATAGTGAGTAAGATTGGTTTTTTTATACATTTTTCTGTGATAAATACATTTTGAAATATGGAAATTTTTGTTTGAAAATGCAATATGGTCTAATACTGACACAAAACCGCTGCCGGATTTGTCAAAACTGGCAGATAGTACAGAATCTGTATCAATTCTATAGTTTTTCACTACTGTCTAAGTACTGGAATAATAACAGACTATGTCTCCCAGAGTATGGCCCAGTTGTAAATAAATATAGTTTTTGTACTGATGAAAAACTGAGTTAATACTAGCACAATGTTGGTAAACTAAAATATTAGTAGAAAATTAAGTGCAGATATTGTATAGCAATACACATATGCCAGCACAGGTATTGTACTGATTTACTAATAGTTTAGTATTGGCATTGTACGGAAATACAATGAAATCAGTAGTAAGCCAGTATCGACAAATTATTACATTGATTCAAGAGCCAAAGCTGTTTGTACATTACATATTTACTGTTATGTATTGTTCATTAGTATCATGCCAACACTGAGTCAGTATTACAAAGTTATACAAAAATATGTCGATATTTAATACTGACCCAGTATTGACAACGTACTGCATTGATGTACAAGCCAACACTGGTTGTATATTATTTATTTACTGGCATTTATTGCACGTTAGTCTCTTGCCAATATTGAGCCAGTACTGCAAATGATAATGGTGTACGAGTACTGGGTCAACGTAAGTTACGTGTTGTTTCAACAATCGGCGAAATAGTGTTTTCATTTATTTCTTCAACTGGTACTTGCGGTTGAATTATATTAAAACAGTACTGAATAATTTGCGCCAGCATCGTGCCATTTATCAGCTCCGGCAATTTTTTTCTCGGTAATCGTTACTTTGATGCATAAAATTAACTTAAATGTACATACTTAACAAAAATAAAATTGAAATTTTTCCATAATTTGATTCTGTGACATGCAGAATAACAATAAATTTCTTAGTCATTCTTAGAATTTTCAAACATTATTATCTTTCTTACATTTAGTACACTGTGCGACAAAAGTGGAATATTTTTTGCGCTCAAAAAATGTTAGGAGCATTTTGTAGCGAGAAAAATGTAGATTTCTATCATTTTTGTTGTTTTTAATTTATACGTAAAATTAAGTTGTTACACGCAAAATAAAATTACATTAAAAATTACTATACTGTATAGCAGCGCTGTCAAAGAAATATTATTTTACATTATTACAAATCTGTTTACTTTCAAAATACTAGAATTATAGAACAATTTGTGATACGGAATAGCAATTTTTACTATACTGTATGACAAATTTTTCTATAATTCTATTAATTTGAAAGTTAACAGTGCTTATAAAAATGTAAACAAACTATTTTTATGTCAGCGTTAATGTACAGTAAAGTAATTTTTGATGTAATTTAATTTTGCATGTATTAAAAATTAAAGACTAACATAAAAATGTCTGTGTTTGCGTCATTTTTTAGCATGTTATTCGGTAAAATTGCATGCTGTTTCAAAAATATGTGTTTTATTGTATTTTAAATATTATAAATCAATCAAATTTCATGGTCAAATGAAAGAATTTTTTAATAAAAAATCAAACCACAAGCATAAGCACTTGTCGTTGCAAGTCATCAAAAAGTGCAATTGAAATTGGAAATAATCTCGACAACTTGACTACTAAGACGAAACATATTTTCGGTACTCGTCGTTGTCTCAAGCGCTCGAGCCCAAAATCGCTTTTTCTTTGGCCTGCGTCTATGTTGTTTTTCAAATCATTTTACATATTTCCTTTTGGTGTGAAACAGACAGATTTTATATTTTTCTTTAAAAAATATTTTATGTATACAAAAATTTTAATAATATTATTTACAATAAACATATAGAAAAGACAGTTGTGTTATTGCTCTTCTTCGACTCGATGGTGCAACTAAAATTGCAGACGAAGCAAAATTTATTTACGTGTGGAAACCCCATTTTATTTACCGATGATGTGGCCGATAGAAAGTCAGAAAGTAAACTAATATGAAATTTGACATAAACTCAAAAAGAAGACTTAAAAGCTAGAAAAATAAAAAGGCACTGAAGAGAAAAACCGATGCAAAATATACCTGAAACACGACTTAGATCGCGACAATTCGCCAAATTTAAAACTAAATATAGTTACAATTATACTATTAATTAATAATTGCAATAATGGTTGCTAATATTAGTATACTAAATTTGGACTCCACGACAAGGACCCAAAACACATGTTTTTGAAATCATCATGCAATTTTACAGAAGAACATGCTCAAAAATGACGCAAAAATGGACATTTTTATATCGTTTTTTGATTGTTAATAACATTTCAATTTTACGTCCAAATTAAAAAAGAAACGAACATAACAGAAATCTACATTTTTCTCGCTACAAAATGCTCCAAACACATTTCTTGATCACATATTTGTGTCGCAAAGTGGTATAAGTAATTGAGAAATTACAATTGGCCATCGCTGTTTGACACACAATAATATTGAGACATATTAAAATGACGCACTCGGTTTTGGACACTTTAAAAAAGTACTCGTTAATTTGACACACAATAGTGTTGATACACATTAAACTGATATAAAAAACAATATTCACACACATTAAAAAATGCACAATAACATTTCACATTGAAGTGACGCATTTACAATTTGACACATTAAAAACGCACACATTGCTTTGGCATGGCTCTAGGGAATTTGCAAAATAGTATATTTTGTATCAAGGCCGGGGATGCAAGTTTCAGCATCCCTGTACCTGAAATCGAACTTTAATGGCCTTAAAGTTCAAAACTATTTTTTTTACACCGAAGAGTCCGAAAGTGCTGGATTTCGTGCCTAATTTACACATTTTCGAAACAGTATCTTCTAGAGGATATTATAACTTCTTGAAAATTGTAAAAGTTATAGCAGTTTGAAAATGGATACTTTTTGACTATGACTAGGAGGCTTTTTTCTCCGGCAATATATATTCAATACCACAAAATAATTATTCGCTTATTTAAGACAATATATAAACTGCAATTATTATTCAAAGTAGGCCACCATTTCAACATGAAATAAAACATAATTAGGTGATCAAGTGTAGTTAACATTAATATACAACCATTGACCTTCGATAAATGCTGTTATATATCAAGACACTATGTTGTATGCTGCACATCAGATCTGTAAAATTAAGGGAATATTTGTTCGGTTAGCTCCCATGATTAATGACGTTCACGTCGTGATAAACAACAAATATCATTATTCCAATTTTTGTCATACAAAACCAATTTTAACATATTACTTGAGATAGTTTGATGTCAAGAATAGTAGTAACTGTTATAATTTAAATAGAGAGTATATGATGAAAAATATAAAACAACATTTAACATTATAACCTTCCAATCTCTCGTTTACTCCAATTACAGACTCGATAAGAAATGTCCCACACGGACGAAAATATATCCAAAATTTTATAGACAAAATATATCCCTGACTATATTCTAAATATATATAAATTTATATCTTGAATATTACATTTATTGCCGCTTTTTATATATAAAAGATATATATTTGTATATAAAAAAAATATATATTGTGGATATATAATTCCTATATTTTATAACAAAATATTTAAACAAAAAACTTTTTTAATTTTATAATTTTATTTTTTAATGAAATTAATATTATTAATTATATATTTAACTTATTATGATAAATTTTCGTTTTTCAGTTTCTTTAAAAATCTCCGGATCTGAGAATTGAACCCAAGTCTTTGAGATCTGTAGTCTTGAATTTTGCCACTGATCTATGACACTTACTTAACTTCATGATTAAAAATGTTACTATTATTTAGTAGAGTTAAAAGTATGTTCAATATATGTCTTGTATATATATTATGTCTATATTTTACTATATATTTATTTTAATATATACAAATTATATAAATAATACTGTCTAATTTATATAATAAATATAACTGTATAATACATTTGTCAGTATATATTCTGGATATATATAAAATATAAATACTAGATATATTTCCAGAGGATATATATTTATATATATCTATGTTTATATATTTTATATATCTCGTACCAGATATATCTTAGGATATATAAAAAAATATAGTTTGGTATATATAAATTATATATTTTCTTAATATATATCTTTTAGTATATATGCTGGATATATAAAAGATATAGAATATATATCCTGTTTATATTTTTGGAAATATTTTCGTTCGTGTGGGACGTGTCCTCTGAATCAGGATCCAAAAGCCACATTTAAGGTTTGCCTCTGAAATGGCGAAATTCTCGAGTTGACGTTGTTCGAATACCCAACCGATGATACATCTACTCGTACCGATACCGTACTCGAGTACTAAATGAATGATTATCAATGCAATGAAAAGTTATGTCTCGGGCACTGATCACCAAAGTTATCATATCTCATTCAATCTTCAATTTAAAGTGTCCAACTGCAAATGCATCACTATAATGTGTAATAATATTATTATGTGTCAAATTAACGTATACTTTTTTAATATGTTTGAATATATATATATGTCTCGCTTTAATGTCTACTAAATTTTTTGTGTGTCAAATAAATGCTTACATTTATTAAGTGTCCGAATACAAGTTTGTTATTTTTTGTGTAACAAAATTGCTATGTACCGAATTAATATATACATTTTTCATGTGTCCAAATCCAAGTGTGTTATTTTAATCTGTCTCTTTTTATTGTGCATTACTACAATCTGTGTCTCTTATGTGTTGTGTCATAAAAATCTGTAGAATCGGTACTATGCTTTATGTGTTATTAAATCAATATAGCCTTTATGTTTCTTTGTAATTTTTGTAATTTTGTAAAATTCTTAAATTTTCATTTGTTCCGATAAATAATAAAATCGGTACTGCTAACAAGAAAATGTTGTTTTCACAACGAAAACTATCAAAAAATCAGTTTTCGTTTATACAACACAAACTTTTTTCTCATAGAACTGCTTCAATAGCTAAAGCTACCAGATTTTCATTCAGAATTGCTACTAACTTTTTAGATCAATGACTTCATTCAAATAATTCCATCCACGGCTCCAGATTAGCCGACTCAGTTTGTTAATCGGTGTAGTCTCGTGCAACGAGTCACCATCGGAGACGGCGCACGATACCGACCAGACAAGGAATCGACAAACCAATCATTGAAGGTTTCCTGAGCATCATTATGGTTACACGACGCAAACCAGTAGCTATTTTCTGTCGTTTGAGTAAGTTAAATTTTATATAAATATTCAATAAAATTTGTTTTTCTCTGTATTTATCATTTCTATGACCACACTCATTATTACAATATTTGAAATATGTTTTGACACTTTTGAAAATGTAATAGTTGCCTTTTATTTAAGATGTTATATATATTCACGTGATGCTTTACAAATGAGATTTGGATCTACAGTGATTAAGATTTTTCAGGCAATAAACTTAAAATCTACTTTAACGTAATGATATTTCTTTTTTATGTATATCTGATATTACTTATAGGAAACCTTCAAAATATCATTTTGAACGTTGACTTTTTGTCATTTCTGGCAAGAAAAAAAAAGAATGAAACACGTCCTTCATCTATTAAATAAATATATTACAAAATATTTGTATCAAAATTACATTTTAATTTTCTGTGCTGATTTGCTATTGTAACCATAAAGCGAAACTCGAGCAAAAATTAAATCTATATCATAGATTTCACTATTTCATTATTAATAATTAAGATAGGCCGATCGCTGCAGTTGGGTTTAGAAAAATAAGTATAGACATTTATAACTATAACGGATATTTATGAAGAAATATTCTAATAATTACAATTGATAATTAATTTTAATTAGTTAATTATATTCGTATCTATCACTTTTCTCATCTTGCCTTTGCTCTGTTATCGTTTTCTAACAATTTCAGTTTTTGCAATTATTCTCAGAAAAATAATTATAATTGTTTAAAAATCGGAAAATGGTTCCTTTTTTAAAGTAATCATAATTTTGGCATGTTGGAATTAGTTACTCTACAAACCTTAACTTTTTATACAAGATTTAAAAAAGCTTTTCCTTTGCTGAAGAATTTAAAAAAAAACATCAATCTTCGCTGCTTGGATATGAAATTATAGAATAATTATAAATTAAGATTTCGATATCGATTCCCTCGATTTATCGAAGAACATTTCGAAATAATTTTTATTTCCTCATCAGAACTAAAATATACAAAATAAAATTATAATAATTATAATTTTTCGTTGAGCAATATTAAATTCCTTTAAATAATATCAATAAATAAATATAATTAATATTTAATTTTTCATTGCAATATTTTTTGTTTCCCTTTTGTAGGTTATATTTTCATTTTAGTATAGTTTTATCAAAATTTTTTATGGATTAAATGTTTTACCTGTTTCTTTCTATGTTATTAATTTGATGCCACTAATTATTAATATACCCAATATTTTTAATTATCATTAAAATTTTTTTTATCAATAATTAATTTCAATACAATAAAATTTGGATATAACTATAGGTAGCAGAATTGTTTTGAACTTAATTGATTTGAAGTTGCTGATTGAAAGAAGTTAGATTCATACATAATATTTTGGCGCGAAAATCATATATTATTTGAATCATAAAGAATATCATATTTATGATTGAGTTTATCAGTATCTGATTTTAAATTTAATGTAAATTTTTTAAACTTTTTAATATATAACATTTCTGAAATTTTTCTTTTTTCTTCATTATTTTCTGAATCTAA
>JABFPJ010006128.1:0-11289 GCA_022817425.1 Gryon sp. ZL-2020
TGAATTCAATACAAATTGTTTGCGTCATTATATCAATGATATTGATTTTTCAATAATAAGAATTATTGAATAATAAGTAATAATAATAATAAGTAAGATAATATATGTTAATGTTACAAATATAATAATATCTCAATATATAACTACGTATAAAATATAAGAGCAAAAAAATACAGTTAAAACTAACAATCATATGAATTTGAATGATAATAAAATAATAAAATTGAAGTTTTTATTTTTTAAAATTATTTTGTTTTCATTTTAAAAAATATTATCTTTATTTATATTTTTCATAGATAAATCACAATAAAAAATATTAGGCGTAAAAAGTGATTGTAGTTCAACCAAACTAAGAAAAATCACTGGCTTACTAGGGTGCAATTTATTATCCGGAATAATAAAATCCACAAAGTACTGCATAATATATATATAAAACAATTTCAACAAATTTAATTATAAGGATTCATAAAAATATTATATTTCTAGCGTTTTATAAAAGATTTTGCATTATTAAATTTACTCTTGAATTCTATTACATATTGTGAGTAATCGAGAGTATCCCAAGTTTATCAGTAATATCTAATAAAAATTGTCAGAGAACTTGTAATTTTTATAATACTGTTCCCTTAGTGTATGTTACGCAGAAGAAAATAACTCATTTAAAATTACTATGTATCCGAGCAAACTTGTGACGGTAAATGCATTTAATAAATTTTAATTTTTGACTTAGTAAAATAATTTTAACATTATAAAAAAAATCCTTTTCCGAGTTTCGAACTCGGTAACTGTGCTATTTCTTAATAGTGAAATTTACTTTCACATAATATTTACTATGCGATTTAGTAAACATTCATCAAAATTTGGCAAATTTTAGTCAAAATCTATCAATTATCACGAAAATGACATTATCGTCACAGATTTAACCAGATTCATAGTAATTTTTAATCAGTTAATTCCTTTAGTGTATATTTTAAGTCTGTATATTCCATTCCATCTATCCATCCATTCACATTAATGAAGTTGGTGAGAGTATGAAGTTGGTTGCTATGCGAAATGTATTTTTGTTCAAAATGTACATTACATATACACAATTTGATAGGTTTAATAATATTGAAAAGAAAAAAGGGATGAATTTAATCTACGGTTCGCGCGAAGCGCGCTTTAAAATAGTTCCATAATGAAAAGTGGATGGAATAAGATGAAGTTGGCTGAATGACACGATTTGCCAACTTTAGACCTGTCATAGTTTATTTCAGCTTTGTGATTGCTGGAAATTCGAATTTTACGAATTGAATTATATAAATATGATACATATAAGCTCAAAAATAAATACATAACCAAAATGTCTATCTCATATTTATATATTTTCATTGAAATGAAATAATAAATGTAAATCTGTGTTAGCTTCATATTTGATGTGTCAACAAATTCAGTTGACTATCATTCAAAAATGTACAAATTGGCAAAGACTAAATTAACTAAGGAAACTTTTAATCAAGTGACACGGTAGTGTCTCTGGCCAAGTACAAAAAAGAATCGTTTTTTGTTCACATTTTTTTTTAATTCTTTTAATTTCCTGTCATTTTTTACTGATAGTCGACTTATTCTTGTAACACATCATATTTGTTAAAATTAGATAGAGATAGATTGCAGAATTTTATTTTAGACTTCGTGGCGCTCAAAATTTGGCGCCGAAAATTGGGTTCCAAAAATGTTTCTATGCGCAACGAAAATAAGTGTCTTATTTTGAGATATTTTTGATGATTGAGACGCGAAAAACGTCTTAAAGTTGAATTAATAATTTTTTGTGTTTCAACTTAAATAAATAAATAAATGAACATTTTTGGTGTTTCAATCATCAAAAATGTCTCAAAATGAGACACTTACTTTTGTACTGTGGTATCAAATTTTCGGCGCCTTATTTCTCCGTTTTTTTCACTTCACAATACTATACAATTATATAGCAAACAATATAATTGTATAGTACAATTATAGCTACAATACTATAACAATTATATAGCAAAATTCTACATCGAAAGTGAGAAAAAACTAATAACCTAATTCTAAAAAGACGTTGTCTACAAATTGAATGTCTATAACTAAAATTATTTATTGGTCAACTTAGTGAACGGAAACTCTATCCAAAATGAAAGAATAACTGCTTCTCTATTAGCAGAAATTATTTATTTATCAACATTATGAATGACATTTAAGAATAAAATGATATATTATACGAAAAGAAGTACAATCGAGTTTCATATTCAATGTTTTTTTTTCAAAATGTTTGTGCAGTAATGTCTTTAGTGTGACATATGTAACTATCGATTGTTTAGTATTCCAGAAATTTTCTCTGTATTATTGGATTTTTCTGATTTTTCAATAAAACTTAATTATCTTTAATACAATTTTGTTCATTTGTAATACAATTTTGTTAATTTTTGTGTGTTTGTTTTTTTTTCTAACAAAGAACGTTTTAAATTGTATACAACTAAAAATGTTTCAATGCAAAAATAAATACAGGTTGAACTTTCAATTGAATATGTACGATACTATAGTAAGTCCTTATCAAATGATGGATCTGTATTTTGTATTTAGATCGCACATCTCTGCATATTGTATTGACTTTATCAGTTTTCTTGATTCTATCAAAAAATGCATAGTAATTAGGTCATTAAAGACATTAAAGACAATATAATATATTACGACGGAGGAAATAATGTCGTTTTCCGAAAACTCCCTTGGGAGGAAAAGGTCATTTTTCTTCCCTGACGACAAATTTATTGTCCAACAAAAGCTCTATAAAAAATAAATTTAACATTGTTTCACATCAAAATTACACGAATAATTTGCAAATATTATATAATTAATCTACACTGAGAGTCATTTGACATGAATTTTTACTATAAGTAATACCAATCTTGGGACGTTACAGAAAAAGAACAAATTTTACTATGAAACATAGTAAAATTAGATATTGAAATCGTATTTTTTAAGAGAATTTACAGCAAATATCGCGACATTTATGCCTAATTTTACTATATTTTATAGTACAATTTGTTTTTTTTCCTTCACGTCCCAAGAATGGCATGACACATTGTAATAAATTATGTTAAATACACTAAAAATCCCTATCATATGTCTCTGAGTGTATAAAAGTAATTCCTAAATTTTATAAATATATAACTTTTTGCCTCTTAAAATATATGTTAAATATATTTCAAATATATTTTTGATCTAAGAAATACATATTCCATATATTTTTTTCATATATTTTATATATTTTACATATATTTCTGGATATATTTTAAAATATATTTTACCCCTACCAGCTATATCAGTACTTAAAGAATTGTCTTTTTTTTCTTAATTTGCGAATAAAAGTTCAATTTAATCAATTTTTGTATATATATATTGAAAATGTTGTTCAATACACTCGAACGTTGATTAAATAATGTACGAACTATATGTACAGGACACAATTGCCTTCTCAAGGGCAATTCTGTTAATACATCACAACACGATTTTGGTGCCCTTAAGGACGAACAAAACGTCACGGCTGACGAATAAAAGCAAGTAATGAGAAATCAAGTGTGAATAACACTTCGGCTTTGAGTGCGCGAAGCTTAAAAATAGAAGTCAATCAACGTTAGTATCGCAACCTCGAACATCCAAGCTGTTTTACGAACACTTGACTTATATGCAATCATCATTTTCGTACATCTTTCGTGAAACAGTAATAAACACCGTTATATGAAAAATCGTCAGCAAACTCACGATTCGATGCATTTTTGCGTTATTATAATTCTAAGGGCAAATGGTTATAATTTGAATCATCAATAATGAGATCGTGGTTTGCCAGAATTGCTTTTATTTATCTTGATTTTCATAGAGAAATGTTCGTTCTTTAACGAGTGATTTGCACGACTAAATAATATTTCGTTATTCTTATCAGTTTCAATAGAACGAACTTTTCTCAAAGTATCCTTTTCAATACAATTTCTACGAAATTTTATATCAAAGTTTAATTAGCATCTTTGCAATCAATCTTTTCCCAATAACCGGGAAGAAGAGAAGCCTCGTTTGGATCAGCATTTCATTATCTTGCAATTAGTCAAATGAAAAATCTATTATTACAAATAAAACTTGCAAAATTTGCATACATTTTATAAATAGAAATTTCAAAAATTGCGATATTTTCTGAATTTTAATCGATTGATTAAACTAGTATTAAATTGCCTAACGTACTTGTAATTAGCTTTAGATTATGGAAACCATACGTAATATTATTTTATCAATTTCAAAATAAAACTTAAATTTTACCCACATTTGACTCGAAATGTCATGATTGTAGGTTCAAAATGATTACATATAAAAAATCAGTTGAAAAATTATTGCACATTAAAACATATAAAAAATATATAATCCAGTTTAATTTAAGTTACGAGTTTGTAAATATTATATATAGCGAAATATTATATATATCTTTGTTAGTAAAAGTAATACGTTTAGTAAAAATTTCGTCATATATTTTGAATGACATGTTGTTGCGAGGGGGCGGAGGACAGTCTGTCTGAGTTCTCCAGGCTAGTAGGACTAAGTCTTGCGATGCAAAACCAGGTTCTGGCAAATATAGGTCAGTGTACAAGCTTGCAGAAGTAAAAGAGCATTTCTGCGGAGTAGGCTTGGTTCTTCTGAACCGCGCTTGAGGGAGTCTACTAACGGCTAAACGAGTTTGCTCGGATATAAACTTCTTTTTTATTCTTCGCGTTCTCCACCTCTTGCTTGCTTTGTTTTCTTTTCTTTTCCTTTTTTTTATTTCATTCCTCTTTTTTCTTCAATTTTTACTAAGAAAAGATTCCTCGTACCGGCTTTGTACATTCGATTCACATCATACATTATTTTATAAAACTTGTTTCTAATATCATTTTGGATAATATTATTATAAACAAAATCAGTTATATTCTTTGATAATTTAAAAATTAAAGAATAATAAAATTATGTATTGTGTAAATACTGAAATTTTATGTTACAATTTAATGTTTAAGTTTCTTCGATAAATACAATTGAAAAAATAAACATTTATAAAACAGTCACTAATTTGTTAAGACAGTTTAGACATTTAATTTAATTTAATGTTAAGAAAATAAAATGTAGATTGAATACAAAAAAAAATAAATAAGAAAATTGTTACTTGCTTCACCCTCGTCAAAATTAAATGTTTCGAGAATACTGTGCAATTTTTGGGAGATATACTTGGCTACTTTGCATTTTCATGCTAGTATTTCTAACTATTCTACTATCAGTGCCTGAAGGGTATATTAAAATTTAGCTTTACGCTTCCTAGAAGGACTTGAACTAGATATACCTGTTCAATATTGTGCTTTAATGAATTCTAATTTTTGAATTGGAATTACTTGATCATCATCTGCTTTTAACGATCAGTTCACTGAATCTGCTCATTTTTTCATTTTTTAACGGATATCAGTAATTAATCTAAAAATGAGTCGACAAAAATTAATCTAGTTTAAAGTATCAGTTTTCACAAAGGCCTTGTTAAAAAAGTAATGCTGATAAAAAGTGTAAAAATGCAACTAAATATATAAGTTTCAAAATATGATAAAAAAGTCTCATCGACTTACTTACAGAACTCGTTAAATTCATTTCAATAAATTATTATTACAAATTAATCCCAAATGTAAACTTTATATCAAGTAAAAAACGAAACGCCTAACAAATTTATCGCTTAAGGACTATTTTTTTGTTCAAAAAAGCCAGACACGTTGATTACCTTAAGCAAAATTTACATTTCTAAATCGTGTCGTTCATTTACAACAAAATCAAATTGTAAATTAGAAATGTAGTTTCTTTTTGAAAAAAAAAAGAATCAAAAAAGAAACGAGTTAATGCATGAATCGATTATCCTTGAAGAATATCCTCATTGGCAATCTAACTTAAAAATTCTCAGACCTTATAGAAACAGCTAAACATTTCGTTAGCAGGACGGCAAAATTTTTTTTCTACCGATGGGCGTAAATATGACTTTGGTACTGTTGCATGGCGCAGGTTGATTTACTAGTCGACCGAGTAAGAAGGGGAGAGAGACTTCTTAGTGGGGATAAAGGGAGATGGTCGAGTAAGGAACTAGAAGGTGGATGAAGAAGGAGGTAAAATCGAGTCAGGCCTTTGTTGTCCTAGTCTGGCTTGGCTCTATTCACTAGACCATGTTTTGTTACACCGTACTGTAGTTGCAATTCTGCCGTTCTTTTCGGTTCTTCTTCGCCTCACACTTTAACACGCTCTAAAGTTCTCTGAGTGCCACACCAAGTTTCTAACATTGTCTGCCGCTCACAAGACACAAAACTCTGTGTCTCGTCCAAGACGTGTATGCACGTAAAGTAAAAAATAATGAAATAAAAGAACTATGAAAATGGCCGGCTAAATCGACGCAATTCGCAGCCGGTACACCTGCAACATAAACTGAAGACGGCGAAAAAAAACCCGTCCTAGACACAGACATACCTATCTTGAATTTATCTTATACATTTTTTACCGACCGAATCTAAAGACTTCAAAGTCAAAGCATTATTTCGATTTGATATAATTTCAAAGAAGACAGAATTAAGGTGCATTCTAAAGTATCCAACCTAAAATAACCTAAAATTTGAAGTTGAATGTATATTTGTATTAGATAATGTATTTTCAGTAGTTTATTCGATGTAAGTAGTAGTAGTTAATTCGATATCTTTTGTGTTTAATATTTCAATGAAACTATGATTTAACTTTAATTTTACAAGAACTTTTAGTAAAAATTGTTATTCAATTTGATTAAAGTCAGCTTTACTTCATATAAAGAACATTGCTTTACTTTGCTATCCATTAAAAGACTTATTTAACTTAGAAAAAAATGTTTATCTATTGAAAGTACTAAAAATGATGGTATTTTATGCACATAGTGTGTAATCTGGATTGAAACAAAATCGTATTTGCCTTGAATAGATGGTTTTAACACCTGTTGCAATCAAGCGGTCGTGCTATAGTTTTGATTCTTTTGTTATGGATTCTATACAATCTTCCACGTACTTTAATCATACAATTTATAATATTTTTTGTTCAAATACAGCTTTATCAACGATCTCAAAAACTTGCACCAATTTAATTACTTTAATTCGATAGTAAAACAAAAACTTGAACCCTTAATTTCAAGAATATAAAAACATGACCAGAAAGGTTTACTTAAATTTTCTAATTTCTTTATCAATTTGATATTTAATAAATTTGTGTTTATAACTTGTTTTTTCTTTGTTGCGTCTGAGTTGATGAACGACCCAATTATGTGATGCATATTCTTGGGCCTGTACTTACATCTAACCAACAATAACATATTCTACATTATCCAAAATAAACGAACGCTCATCTGCAAAAATTCAGTCCCATAAAAGCCCTAATGAGCGCTCGTCGGGATTATTTAATGGCTCGTATAGATATGGGTAAGAGGATGAACCGACAGGATACATCTTCCGACTCAACCAGTCTAAGTCAGGTATCCTGTTTTGGTCAGTGCTCAAACCCATACAATTATATTTTAGTATATGCACATTGAAAGACTCCGTCAACCAAATCGAGCTGTCTTGAAGGGTCCCTGCAATTATCCTTGAAGATAAATCCTTATTCTAATAACTGCAATGCATTTCCAACGCCAGATTAAAATAGTCTCTAATGGCTCTCAAACTCTTGCCTCAAAGTATTCGCCAAAATGGCATTATCAATTCATTAATATGATTTGCATTATTTCGTATATATCATACCGTTTTGTTTCGAAAATCAACTCGAGGTGAGAGAAAAATTGATGAAACATTAATTTAAAATAACATTTCATCGGAATACAGAAAGTTACAATCTCTTTTTTTTTACAAGATCATATCTAATTTCTCTTATCCTATTACAAACAGACATTTTTGACCTGGCCATGTTTTACACTTGACTTGATTTGAACAAATTTGCGCAAACTAGCTCATCCAGAAGACTTAAGAGACAGGTTTTAAGCTGTTCTTTAGCACTTCCTCATTCGTTGATCAGAATTATGTGAATTTTTGTTTGTACTCATCTTCCCTTTGTCCGTCCACTTTTACTCCTTCTTTTCCATTCTCTCTCATTATAACGGTGCCCAAGCGCTAAACGTTGCATGCTGCCGAAGCAGCGCCAAATTCGGCCGAAATTAACTTTTGTTGCTCTATGATTGGTCTGGAATGCAGCTACGTAATTACGAATTACCCGAATTGGAATCTGCGAAAACAAAGCCATCAATTGTTGCATTATTCATGCGTCTAGGAAGAAGTGCCTCCCTTTTTCAACCTTTTTTCATATCCTGACCTTGGTTTCTTCGTTTCGTTTATAGTTTATCTTCTTCACTGGCAAGTATAATGCTAGTATCAATATATATATATATATATAACAACAGAAAGAAAGAAAGAAAAGAAAAGGCAAAGAAAAAAAAAGAAACAAGCATCGCGACTCGAAAAATGTTCAACAGGCGACCAAACATGGTTATCGATATATCAATCAAGCGATAATTAATCTTTTCGTTGTCTCCGTTGATTAGTATTGCTCGTTTGCACGGGAAGTTTACCTCTCACTGCAAAAGGTTACGAGAAACAGGAAGCCCAAGAAAATCGGCCCACGCAGTTACTGATACCGTATTAAATGACTTGGCAATGGGTTTGAAAAACAAACGACTTTCTCTCTCTTTCTCTCTTTCTCTCTCTATCTCTCTCTCTCTCTCTTTCTCTTTCCCTTGGTACTTATCGCAAAAGGAGGTATGATTTAGAATGGAAGTCGAATAACCGAAGGGGGCAAGTTTAATCGTCTAATTAATGCTCGTGGGACTGTTGGCGCCATCTGGAATGTAGAAAGGCTGTTTGGCATTTAACACGACAAAAAAGAACTTTAGCCGTATCGACAGGATTGTTTAACTAAATAATTCAAAACAAATGTTAAGCGCATTCTTCTAACTTGATGCTTTCAACTTGATTATCTGCACAGTGATAGAGTGATTTAGGCCAATCTTTGTAATCGCTGTATGAAATATTTTCTTATCTGCATTGTTTTTTGTTTTTTTTTTGCTTTTTACAAAAACCTGTCACTCTAATGCTATAAGACATACAAATTAATTTAATCCTTCTGTAAACATTTAAAAAAAGCAGGTTTTTTATTTTGCAACTGATTATGATGATTCTTAAAGATATCTATGACTTCAACCAATTAACTCAATTTTCGAAATTTTGCGAAAAACATGTTTCAACTCTTCAAGTTGTATTCAATTATATAGAAAAATTAATCATTTAATAATAAAAGCATACAATTTTGTATGATTAAAATCAAGTTAATTGAGTTTCGCTAAAAAAGGGACTTAATTAGTTCTTCCTTGAAGCCAAAGATATTAATATTTTTGAAATATAATTAATTGATTAAATAAGCCAATGAAAGAATCATTTAACTCGATTTGTGTTTGATTGTACATGAAATCATAACACAATGCGCCAGTCGGGTTTTTCAGTTGAATAGCTGATGAATATTATTCGATTAGTAAGTCATAATTTGAGTCTCCTTTTTTTCGTCCATAATCCAGGCTTTTCAGCACTGTATCTGCGGTACTTTGATGAAACCGCGATTTTTTTAATAAATATGGAGTAGTCTGTTCTTTCTCACTGGATTTTGGTACGCCTCTTCTTCCTAGAACCTGAGGCTTTCTCACCACTGGTGGGCTAGGTTGAAGGTAAAAAGAGACAAATAATTTTGCTCGACACAATTCCTTCGCATTCCCGACATTACAGGTCCGCCAAATGCCTGCAAGGCCTCGACGCTAGTCTTCGGCATTCTCTCGTTTCTCCTCACCCCCATCTTTGTGCATCAGTCAAGGACAATAACGGTAGCAATTCTAATCTTCAAAGATATAAAATCGTAGCTTTCGTCTCAAACTTGAACTAAAATAAATACCAAAATAATTGTTCCGTTACATTAACTATTCATATTAAACATTAATTAAAAAAAGTGAACATAAACAAAAATTATAAAAATTATTCAAAATAGGATATTTAGAGTAATGAAACGATATGCAGATTACTTGGATGTTTGAGAAGCGAGCGTAATATTAATTATTAAATTAATTAATTAACCGACGAATTCGTTGATTGAATAATCATAAAAGCGTTGCAAATAATGAATAATAACAAATCGAATACAACGTAATGAGTCTCGCGCCGTTTCGCTGGAATGAATATCATAATAAATATGGTTATAATTTAATTTTAATTAATCAACCCACTAAAGCGAACATTTTTTATATATTCACTTATTATTTAAATGAGACGTTTTAATTAATGTCTTTATACATTAATTCTTTATGTATGAATAATTAAAACAATATTACACTGTATGATTATTATCATAAACCAAATCAAACAGAGTTTAACTACAAAAAGTATCAACAAAAATTCTTTGTCATCTTACGTGTCCGTTAATTACTTAATATCTTAAGCAGTTTAAGTAAGTAAATTTGTTGTAGTCTATATTTAAGTAGGCTTCTTTAAAAAAAAAGAAAGTTTACATATTCTATTTTTCGAAATCAACCGCCCATACATCGGGCGTCTAAAGTAATAATGCTTAAGTATTGAAGCACAACACAATATTCCTGATATTCCGTGGCAAAGATATTTCAGAAATAATTTAAAAGGTTTCCAGGCTGTGGTATAAATAATTCGAAGTGCTTCGACTGTAATCTGGGATTTGGTGACGTGTGGTCTTTTTCGTTTCGTTACACACGGAGCGGCGCAGCAATACGGCAAAGAGCGAGACAACGACTTTGAACTAGAAACAGTTAGTATTCTCACGCATCAGCGAGACAAAGACGGATGCAAAAAACGCGAGAGACCTATGCTCCCGGCTAATAAAGAATTTATGGGCCTCGTTACTGGTATGGTTTCTACGAATTAACGTCGATTATTGCGCGCACAACGCGGTAAAAACTAGATAGGCCTATACCGATTAAGCGAATACATGAATAACTTAAAAAAGTCTTTCGGCACACCTGGCTCACAGAGTATACCAAATACAAAACTCTTGTACCTTGGGCTTGCTGAAACCCCTTTTTTCGGCATAATCGCATACACCACGGTGCGCGACTTAATCCTCATAAAATCGAGCGCTTACGCTTCGTTCAAGAATTTTATCGAGCAGAATCTTCAATGTTCGAATATACTTTCAAATAATCGTATTTTTCGATTCTTCAAAATG
>JABFPJ010006129.1:0-11289 GCA_022817425.1 Gryon sp. ZL-2020
GGTAAATGGAAAGACTACTCTTGGTGGAAAGACCGACTCAAAAAATGAGACCCATTCATTCAGAGGGATAGGATTAGGTGGGGTGTGCTTATAGTTTAGCAAGCGAAATGCTCTCCAGAACTCATACGAATTATGAATGGCCGAAAAGTCATCACGGATCTTTTGTGTGTAATTTTTCTTTTTCTGATTTTTCATTTCATTAAATTTCTTTTTGGATGCCAGGTACTGATTTTTATATGGGCTCTGGAAGTCATTACGCTTTGCTGCTTTCAGTAGCTTATTTGTTTCTTTCTTCGCAGAGAGGCAATCTCTATCGAACCACACAGCGCCAGTTTTACAAGTTCCTCTATTCCTCAGTGATCGCACCATCCCACTCGCTTCAGCAGCTTGCGATGTTGCCCTCATCAGGAATTCATATACCAAATCAGGATTGACAGTTGAGGTTCGACATTCAATTGGTATAGGAATGTCTTTCAATTGAGTAACAAAACAATCGCGAGCGCCGACAGACCAGCATAATCTAGAAGAAGGCTCATCCGCATTGGTCAAGGGCGTTTCAGACTCGTTGGTGACCCAATCTTTCAAAACCAGGGACACAGGTAAGTGATCAGATAAAAAAGGTTGTAAGAGCACAGTGAGGTCCGCAATAAGGTCAAGTCCTTCAACGTTAGCAGAGACGAGTTCGATGGTACTGTTGCCCTGATGACCGACAAAGGTATAGCTTCCTGGATGGTCACCCCTTGTACGGCCATTGAGGATGATTAAACCATTATCAGACAGGAAGCCTTTTAGTATGGATCCTCTGAGATTTGTAACATCGTCAAGCGAAACTCTGACTGGGTGGAGTCCAATTGTCCCGCACAAAACATCGCCAAGGTCATCAGATTCGGAGCCAATACGAGCGTTCAAGTCGCCGCCTAAGATAATCGGAATCCCCGGGTGTTGTTCTCTCATCAGGACTAAAGAGTCTTCGATAATGTCAAGGGCAATACGTAGATCATAGGATGGACTGATGTACAGCACGCCAAGGATGAAATTCGTGGAACTCGTCCTGCACAGAGTGAATATTGATAGGTTGCTCTTCTCTAACAGTTGTAATGATACCACACTCTTGTCGTACAAAATCAAAATACCGCCGCTGGATCTTCCCACGGAGCTGTCCCGAGTAGCGGGGGTTGATACATATTCGAATTTGTCCCACAAACGCGGAATAGGGATCATCTCCGTGGAACACCAGGTCTCAGTAAAGCAAAAAATTGCATGGTCCGAGTCAAAATCCTTCCGATCGCAGAGTAACAGATTACTCAGACCATTGATGTTCCAAAACATCAAAGATAAGGGCACATTCTTCGCAGGGAGAGAGATTGCTAGTTTTTTGAATTAATGACCGGTTGGTTGTTCTGCGCGTTTGGAATGGAAGGTCGTTGTTCGAGTAGATTGGTGGTTCTATCAAGCTTCATGTCCACACCGTTGACTTTAAGTCCCCAGTTATAAATTTTCACCGTGGCGCCTTTACTTTTCTCTATCTGGGCTATCTCATTTAATAATGCTCGTTTGTTCTTTCCAGCCGATGTTCTCGGAGCCTCTATGTAGATCCTCGTGTCCTTGAGTTTTTCCTTTTTCTGTTGGAATATGGCAGTTTTGGTTTGTAAATTATGCAAGGTGGCTGAAATAAGTCTCGTTTTTCCAATAAATCTTGCTGTTTTAATCGTGGCTTCAGGACCAAAATAAGATGTCAAAAAATTCTCGGTATCTCGAATTACATTTTGTTGACTGACATTCAAACCCTTGATTACAATGTCAAACTTGTATAATTCTCTCTCGTAAATATCAATGAGAGAGTCAAGCTTGGCTATTTTCGAGTCTATACTGTTTAATTTGGACGAAATATTATCAGGTAAGGTCGGTGGTAAGCCCTGTTCCAATTTCTCTACGCGAGAGCACAATACACTCCAATCTTTTTCCCTTGCTTTAAATTCGGCTCTCAGATTCTCGATCTTCTCATTAAAGTCCTGTCTATTTTCCTCCAGCTGTTTCTTCAGCCCCAGAAAGCTAGTGTTATTGGCCTCATTCAGATGATCAATTTTCGCAATCAAGGTGTCGAGCTTGGATAATTCAGGTGAATTATCCATTTGACCCTCTTCCGCGTCCGACAGTACCTTCTTCGAGTGAATCACCACTGTAGCGTCGTCTTCATCATGTTTTCTCTTTTCAGATTTGCCAACAAGAAAATTTGTAATCTTTGCAGATTTAATCCCCTCACGTTCACGTAGCTGATTTAGAGAAATGCGACCTCTTTTTGGTGTAGAATTAGCACTGCAAGGAGCGCTGGATGAACTCGATGGGAAATTGGAAGAGAGTATCACGCTTTCGGTAATAGTCAGATCAGAAGCATCCGTGTCGAAGAATTGATCACTGTTAGAATGGTCCGAAGGCTTCGAATTTCCCGCCATGGAGCGTTCAAATGTTGGTTCCTTGGATGGGGAATTTTCTATTCTGTCTGTTGCCGCCTTCATTCCACTATTTTTACCTAAAGCACCGTCCATGTCTGATTGGCTGAGTTTCCAATATGGCAGATCAGCATAAGAATAAGGCCATAAGAAATTACCAAAATATTAAATAAATTATGTAAATCAACACTGAAATGTATAAATAACTTTTTATTTCACAGTTCCACACATCGGTCATTTCTGCATGTTTATTGTTAATAATAAAATTAAAAATTTTTTATACATAAAATATTTGTTGAAGAGGAATATAAAATCTGTCCGTTTTACACTAAAAGTAAGACGTCAAAAAGTTTTAAAAGAAATGTGTCTATTTAAAAGAAAATCTTCTTATAGACATTTACTTTTTATTTCATAGACGCAGGTCGAAGAGAAAGCGATTTTGGGCTCGAGCGCTTAAGACTCAACGGCGAGGACCCAAAACACATGTTTCGTCTTAGTAGTCAAGTTGTAGAGATTATTTCCAATTTCAGTTGCACTTTTTTATGACTTGCAACGACAAGTGTTAATGCTTCTGGTTTGATTTTTTATTGAAAAAATCTTTTATTTGTGCATGCAATTTGATTAGTTTTTAATGTTTAAAATACAAAGAAACATGTATTTTTGAAATCAGCATGCAATTTTACACAAGAATATGCTAAAAAATGACGCAAAAATGGGCATTTTTATATCAGGTTTTAATTGTTAATAACAACTTAATTTTACGTCCAAAGTAAAAAACACAAACATGACAGAAATCTACATTTTTCTCGCTACAAAATGCACCAAACACATTTTTTGAGCGCATTTTTGTGTCGCACAGTGTAATCACTCGATTGTGGAATTCCTTCATGAAATTCTATGTTCTTACCTAATTGTTCGTATGTTGGTTGCCATTCAGCATAATAACACAATATACGATCAAATTTTGTATCGCAGATATTGTGTATAAACTTGAAAAGTGTTTTAACGAAAAATGTCTCGCCACATCCCGAGGGTCCGGACAAGCACATTGCGAATGGATGTTGAATAAATTAACACTTTTTTTTGATATGTTGCGTATTGAAATGATTCTGAAGTAATAATGAAGAAAATAAAGTGACACAATATTTAAATTTAAATGTAATATATTTTTTACTCAATCATTTTCCATATATAACTTTACATTTCATGTCAAAAACATTAAGAATACAGTCATCTTTTTCTAATCTTTTTAATATGCCGTGAAGATTATCTTTTATAACGTGAAATTGGTTGAAATAATCCTGGTCACGAAAATAGAACGTTGTTAATTTATCACATATCATCATATTTTTTAAAAGTTGTGTATGTCTATCATTTTGTGTTATCGCATGTTCCTAATACACTTTGTAGTTCATGCATTAAATTCATATACAAAAAACTTTCCGTTTTTTCGTCAAATACATATGTACGCATAAGTTTTCTATTTTTATAATTAACATTACAATTTATAGTAACATCCCATATAAATTTAATGTTTAAGTCGGCGTAATAGTATTTTTCGTTAATAAGATCAGACAAAAAGTCTGAAATTTCTTCGATTCAAAAATTCGAAAATTCGATTTTTCGATGTTTAAACATTTCCTTAAAACTAGTAAAAAATAAAGTATTGATTTTATTTAGATGTTTTTTATATAAATTTTATTGTCCTCTTTTATTTTTATATCAATTATTTATCAAAATTTGCTTTATCAAAGGACTTAATCAAAAGACATTTAACGTGTTAACGTTTCGATGATTTATTCATCTTCATCAGAACTAAAATATAAAATACAAAAATAAGATATAATATGTAATAAATTTAACTATAAATAAATATTAAACTTACTTTTGTTTGTTTTGATTGTAGAATATCCATATATATAAATAAAAGTATCAGAATTATACTATGTATTAATATTTTGTATACATTAGTCGTTGAATTAACAGAATTTCTGTTTCATGAAGATAGTTGTCAGTGTTTATCAAAAAGCCTATTATAATTAGAATTAAAGTGTTCCAAATCACGTTTTGAATTTAACGCGGTATTTTTGAATTTATTAATGTATAGTATTTCTGAAATTTTTTTTTTATTTTCTTATGTTTCTTTATCTAATATTTTAAATTTATCAAAATCTATTTTATGTGTTGGATTATGCCTTATATGTTCTAATACTACAGTTTCTTATTAATTTTAATATCGTGCTGGTGTTCTGTAATTCTAGTTTTAACTTGTCTTTTTGTTTCTCCAATATATGTTTTTCTGCAATTACAATCGAATTAATATACAATATTTGTTGTTTAATTTTCGTCTAATTTGTCTTTTCCATTTTTTATTAAATTTCGCAATGTGTATGGAATAGGATTAACTAATTTTAAATTGTGATTTTTCAATAAAGTTTTTGTTTTTTTATTAATTTGTTTGTAAAATGGTAATGTAAAAAATATTTCATTTTCATTAGAACTTATAGAATTATTATGTTTAATCATTTCAAGACGTTGTTTTTATCATTTGTTCTATTAGATCTTCGGTATACATATTTTGTTTAGGAATATTTTTTATAAAAATTCAATATTTTTATTATGATATTTCTCTACTGATAATAAAATCGCTTTATCAACTAGTTGACATATCATAGCTATTTTTTGATGTCTTGGATGTATAGATATAAAATTGAGAATCCTTCAGATTAAGTACTTTTATAATACCAGTTTGTTGTTAAAGCGTTATTATTATAATAAATTGTTATATCTAAAAAGTTAATTTGTTTATTATTTTCTATTTCTATTGTAAATTGCAAATTTTTATTGTAACTATTGAATAAACTTAAAATTTTTGTAATCTTATTTTCTGGTATAGCGCAAAAAATATCGTCGACATATAAAATTTTATATATTTAATTTTTGAAAAAATAAAATCCTCTAATTTCTCATTTTTTCCTCTTATTTATAGTTAAATTTATTACATATTATATCTTCATTATTTTTTATTTCATATTTTAGTTCTGATGAAGATGAATAAATCATCGAAATGTTAACACTATCTTTTGATTAAGTCGTTTGATAAAGCAAATTTTGATGAATAATTGATATGCTTATTTTATTAATTGTTAAATCCAAAAAAGTTATGTCTTCGCAAAATACAATTTCACATTCTAAATTATGTTCGAGGTTTTTCGAAATATTTTCAGACATTTCATAAATTTGTTTGAATATCTCCATATGAATGTCATCTGGAATCATAATAGGAAATAGTGTTGGTAAATGAAAATAAAACGCAAATTCTTTTTTTTGCATAATTTGGCATCGCAATCCGTATTCCTCGGCACCAGTTTTGAACTCTGATTATTTTCTGTAAAATTGAAAAAGGTAGATGTAATAAAACAATAAAAATATGATAAATAAGTTCATTTAAAATAAGATTTCAATCACAATCGTTACAACAATGTTTATATCCATAAGGCAGTGTCCCAAATTCATTATATATTCTTCGTTTCTTAATTACGCGTTTACATGATTTTTTTTCTGTAACAGTAACAGTCTGATGGAATAGTGTTAGTCTAATTGCATCATAAATTAATTCTACATTTTGATCTCTGGTGCCCTTACTAAACTCTAATTGTCTTATAATTTATATATTTCTTATTTGTGTAATTCAATGATATGCCTTCAACTTTACAAACTTCAGAACACTTTCCATCAGGATGTTGAACAATGTAAGCATAAAATTTTGAACCGCCTGAAACAAATGGTTTTATATAACATCCACTACCTAATTCATCTGTTAAATCACCCAAGAAATTACCTGTTGGTGGTTCGTATGCTAAACTATTATTTTGACTTACATAAATTACAGAATCTGTATCATAATATAAAACTCTTTTGTCTAATTTTTCTAAATAGGAATATAACTTTAAGCGAGCTTGTGCAGTCGTATAAGCTGCAATAACAACATTTGTGTTTGCTTGCTGTTCAATACATTCGTCTTTTCTTTTGTATGTGAGGTATAGAATTTCATCATTCACTGGTAAAATTACATTTACTCCTATTTCGCTATTTCACAAATATTCTAAAAGTTCGTCACGATTTTTAATTACTAAACTTTTTAAACTAAATTTGTATTCAAATTATCGCGTTGACCAAACTTGCCCCAAAAAGAATTTAAACAAAGTTTAGCGACTGAATGCAAACCAGGATTTTTTTACGTATTTTTCTTTTTCTAATTTGACGTTCTCAACCTCAAAATATTGTGAAATATATTTATTTTTTGATTTTCATATGTTTTACACTCGTCAGGCCACCCACTAGCCTCTTGTTTTATTTTCAAAAAGTTACTTATATATTCTACAAAAAGTCCATTAATTTCATTGGTCTTAGTCCATTAATAACTATTTTTTTCATATCTTGTAATTTCATATAACCAAATTTCATTAACCAATTTTTATAATTCTATAACCTTTTTCAACTGCTTTTTTAAGTTCATCAGAGACCCAGGTTCCAGTAAAATATCTATCACGCTCATTTTCATGTAAACAATCTGTTTGACTCATTTCTTCAGTACAACTTCTACATAACGGAAATAGTAACTTATTGTGCATACGCACAGGTAAAACTGGATGATGTAAATCACGCGGAGGTAGGACAGAACATGAAATTAAATCTTCGACGTTATCAATATTATTTAAATTACCAGTTGATGATAAACATTTATTTCCTACGTAAACTTTCGGATCTCCAATTGGAAATTTACCATTCTTACAAACCCACGGATACAGACTGCACACATCGACATATTTGATTTTGTCTATATTATTAATTTCGTAATAAGTACAAGTATTACCCGTTCGACCACCAAAAAATGCATCTCGTGGGTTAATCGGATTGATTGTTAGATCATTCTCCTTTAAATATTTGTTATCTTCCTCAGATACCTCATTATCAAAATCACATTCTCATTTTTCAAACAATATATAACCCATAGGTCTAATTTTGTTAAAATTTATTTGTGTTTTTTCGTAACGTAAGGCAATGGTTTCTGATGATTTTTGTATAATACAGTCACGATTATTAACGTAACATTTAGGACAACCATGCCAGTAACAACCATGAAATTGGTAAACTACTTTTTTTGTATCATTTTTAAAATAACCGTCAACAGGTAATCTAACGGGTAATTTAACCCTTTGATGATCGAACGTCGCAAAGTGTATACAGAATTATATGTAAACAATTCCTGCGATCATCAACCAGTTAAACTCGCTATTCCTGCCAACGTGTACTATTTTTATTATTTTTTTTCAATTAGTGCTAGCCAATCAATAGTTTTTATTGACCGATTTTCTGCTAATCTATAACCACCACGAGGAATAATACCTATAATATCAGGTTTTGAATAGTTTTTTCTGAAAACTCATTTACACGCTGAAGCTATATTACAGCTTTCTTTAAAGGGACAGACATTACCAATGTTTAAGCAAATTTCACGAAATGCTAAACACGCTTTTCTTAGTATTTCTACGTCCATTTTACAATACTTTAAAATTTCTTTTTTAAAATCGAAAACATAGTTTTTCTCTTTCAAATCATTATACCAATCAATTAATGTTTACCGTTATTTCTCGTTTTTTAGCGTATCAGGTGAATAATACTTTAAATCTGGTAGTAGACCGACATAATTTGCATTTTCTTTCTTATTAAACAAATGTGGAAAATACCCTTTTTCAGTATTTAAGTCAAATGCTTGCGGTAGTTTACTTAAAGGCATTTGAAAATAATTCAAACTGTCTATAAAATATGTTTTCATAACTTTCATTTGTGTAATGCTTGTCCCTTTTAAGATAAGCTCAGGTGTTAAATTTTTATTTTCAACCCTTTGCATTGTGAGCAATACAAATTATTTTATTAAAATCTGTTTTTTCTCTAATACTGTAGTCAACTAATTGTTTTACAGGGTTTTCAGTAAAAACATATATAAATATAAACATGCTGAAGAATACTACACATGTTACACCGTTCTTCGATCTTATCATTTTCTAAACATTTAGTACATACTTGTTGCACGACATGCAAATTTGGAACATGTACGCGAATATTTTTTTCACTATCACCATCTAAAATTTTCTCCTGACACGATTCAAAATCATAAAAAATAAATAACGTTTCTTTCTTTTCATTATGAACATTATTTTTTAATGATTGCATATAACAAAAATGATTTCTTTCTTTTTTTCATTACAAGTTTTACAATGTATTTTGTACAATTCATGATTTTCTTTTAAATCGAGTTTTATATTACAAAATTTACAAAATCAAACTCTTTGACATACTGAAGATTCTGTATTTGATCTTTCTATTACTTTTTTATGATTTTCAAAACAATTTACACTTTCAAAAAATCGATTACAAGAATCACAATATATAGAATATAGCACTTGGTACATTCAAATTTACATTTATGAATTTGTTTAATTTTATATGGCTTATTACATAACATACAAATGTTGTCTACAGCCAAAGCAGCTTTCAAATTTATAATAGGTTCATAATGATTCATTTTATCGTAATAAATTATAATCAATGTATATTTAACTTTACCATATACATTTTTAACCCTTTCTTTTCCATCAAAAATCGGTTTTATTTCAGTAGTGAAATTTTTTGAACTATATACTACAATTACGAAGCCATTTTTGGCCAAATGTTCTTGAACTTTGTCAATTTCTGAAAGTCCACATCCGCTCGAAGGAATGCTGACTTTTGCTTTTATTATTAATTTTTCAGCTTCTTTCTTTTGCCTTGCAGAACTTAAACGTCTAATTTTATTATAATACATTTTCTTTGAAGAAGATATTCCTTTTTCTAAATGTGCCATAGCAACAATTAGTGCACGAGGAAAACATAAATTATCATTGTTTTTAATTGAAATAATTGATTTTTTCTTTGTGTTATCAATTGAAAACCTTCTGCTATTTCCCTCGTGCAAATTTTTTACAATGTTACAGGAAATATTAATTTCACTTAATATGTTAAAAGCTGAATTACTTTGACATGCATTGTATAACAATGAACCTATTATGTCTGGCTTAAAATCAGGAATAAATCTAAAAGACTGCCATACACTACCCTTCGAAAAAGAATCAGCAGAACATGAAAAACTTATAAAGTCCGTTGGTTCAAAATTTTTTCTTAATAATTGAAAAATTTCATCAAAACATTCATTAAAATAATGTAAGATATTAGTATCTGCTTCTGGCTTTTTTATTCGTATAGAATTTCTTGCCCGTGTATTTTAAATCGTGCAAAATAACGCCGATTTTCGGATAAAATTTCAAATCTTCGTGGACTTACATTTTCAAAATCAACTGCCTCATCGCTTCGGCTCGATCCGGCAGCGTCGCTTTCTCTTCGGCTCGGCCCGGAAGCGTCGTTTTCACTTTGGCTCGGCCCTGCGGCTTCGTTTTCACTTCGGCCGGATCCGGCGGTGTCGTTGTGATTTAAGCCCGTTTCGTCGATACTATTTTTTGTTTGTTCCTGACTGTCTGCGTGACTTGTTCCCGCAACTGGTTCCGAGATGGTGCCACGAGTTGACCCTTTTCCATTTTGAACTTTAAAAATGCAAAGAATTCAATTAGAACATTTTGAATATCTTAAATATCTATAATTTTACAAAACCATATAAAAAATATACTTTCTTATATATTCGACTGTCAGATCATCTATGATGTTATCAAACATTTTTCTATCCATGGTTAACAATGATTCAGTAGCTGAAAAATAAAAAGTAAAATTGTATTTATTTGAAAAAATCATTTAGTAAAATTGAATTAATTTATTCTAAAAAAATATAAACTTACTCAGTGTTTTTCGATATGCAGACATTAAATCTTTTGTGTTTTCCATCATATCTGCACCACGGTTGATAATCACATCACCCATTATTATCAATAAATTCAAACTTTCTGAAAAATAATTATTATTGAACGCTGTCACAATTTCGGCAGTAGTTAAATTATTTAATATGTAGCGTAGTTCACACACTAGGTCGAACACACCTTTTTCTAGCAACTGATACTTGTAATTTAAGTTACAATGACTTTTATTTAATATAACATTTATTGGTAAAATGAACCGCAGAAGTCGCATAATGCACCTATACACAATTGTAGATTCCATTTTGATTTTCATTTTTTCTTTTTCAATAATTGGCCAACGAAAAGAACTACTCGAACAGAGTAACAGCACTAATTTTGTTAATGAACGATTTTCCGATTCTTTCGAGTTTATATAACGAAGAGTGAAAATATAATTAGATTTTTCTTTACTTGAGATGCACATTTTTAAGGAAGGGATATCTTATTTCCTTTTTGGGAATGCACCACATTTCGTAAGAATCCACCTTACGGAAAGTTAAAACTGATGCGCTTTTCTAAGCAGGAGACTTTTCCACCGTCTCTCAAATGAAAATGACTTTTCTCACGCATATTAATAGGTCAAGAACACAGCGTTGCGGGGGTTATAAATTTTTAAATATACTAATTATAATTTTTAATTTTATTATCGACTTATTTGGTTGATCCAAATAAAATTATACATCAAGTATAGTGAACGGCAGACACTCTGTCATTCGTTTCTAAAAATTGACGAATATTTTTCACAAAAAAGTTATTATAAAAAAAGTAAACTTGGGAAATAACCATAAAATAAAGTTTACAACAGCGCATAATCAGAACGTTATACTGATAAAAAATAACAGTAAGTATCATAAATTTAAACAATAACAGAAAATAACGTATAATCAAAATAT
>JABFPJ010006130.1:0-11288 GCA_022817425.1 Gryon sp. ZL-2020
GCATCATCTGCGATATTTAAATTGAAATTATTTATATCATTTACCCATTCAAAGTTTGCATATGGTAGGTGTTGACTCATGGCATGACCGTACAGATTATTAACATCAAAGTACATGATATAAGATTCTTCTTTTTTTGGATTATAATCATTCATATACTTGTTGTTCGATTCTGCGTAATGATTACTACACTAAGATACACCCCCTCTTAAACCCTTTTCAATATAAAGCATCATTTCAGGATCAGTTAACAATTCTAGTTAAACATTTGTTAACTTTAACATTGCATCAAATGCTAATCCTGGCGCTGTATAGTAATGTAATGAATCTAAATTATAAGCATTTAAACAATTCTTCCGGAAGTGTTCAAAAATATCAGCTAATAACAACACATCAGTTTTTAAATACAACTCCGAATATATTTATAATATATATTTTTCTTTATTTAATGGTAATAAAGAAACTTTACCTTAAAACAAGAGACTATTTCTTTTATTATGAAATGTGAATCATATCCACTTAAATTATGAAATACTACTGGAATAAAATGATGCTCTTGATAATTAAGATTACACCTATCATGAGCAGCTCCACGATAAACATCTGAAAGGTGTGAATGATCACGATAATTAATATCACCAGTTTGAAAATCCTGCTCACAAACATGACATGAAGTTGAATTTTGAAATTCAATTTCTTCATTTGTTGATAATGTCAATGGCTTAGGATTTTTTTATTGAGAATCAATTGAATATGATAAGGATTGTAACTCCTTAGCGAACCATTTCATGCAATCTTCACCGGTATAAAAAGAGGGGACTCTTCTAGAAACTGTTTTTTTCTTAATAATGGTTCTGATTATTTATTATAATAAATATTTTGAAAGTTACTATACATTTCATATAGAATGGAAAATTGATTTTTAGTAAAATCAAGATTCATACTTGTATATGGATAAGATTGTGAATTTAAAAAAAGTTTAACATCACGAACTTTACAATGATCAAATTGACTTGCATTATTTAAAGGAAAATTTTATTTTGAAAATTTTTTTACTATATTTAGTGTGCCTTGGTTTTTCAATTATGATATTTCCCGTAAGGACATTACATCTGTAAATCGTCTGAGAAGTAATCACTCTGCACTCAATTATAGTTTATTTAGAAAAAACATAATAGCTGAAAATAAGTGGCAATGTGAGAAAGACATTGATAATGTGGACATTGATAACATATAGTATGGAGCTGTGTATTATACGAAGACAAAAGAGTTAATCTTTTGAAGGAAATTCGGAAAGAAATTGCGTATGGTCCTTACTCAGCAGTATCCTTCTTATCTATGTTCAATAAAAAAATATTTGAGAGTTTAGTTAATTTTACTGTAGGCATAAAATGTAAAATATGATATATTTATGATTATGTTGTTAATGTTTCAAATTGTGTTCCTTGTATACTAAATGAAAATTGTATTTCGGGGTTTATTTTAGTCTTAAGGCTATTTAAATATGTATATGTGGCTGTATTCAGTTGAGAAAGCCAATAAAATTTACTATTTATTCATTCATTACTTCTTATTTGTCCTAAAAGAATTCAGTAATCGTGAGTCATCTTTTTTATTAATGATTTGCTTAATAAAGACTGTGTTACTGAATACACGTTTTACTTCACGGAACAACTCGTGATGTTCGCTATTTGATTTAATAGTGCGTTTATCAGGTAACTCCGAAGAACCTTGATTAGCATTCATTGAATCGAACCAATTGTTTGGCTAAAGCCGGAAAAACCAAGCGACATCCCGAAGCTCATTCGCTGTACAATAAAACTCATTGCTGGCATTTTCTAAGTAGTGAAAAAGTGAAAAAAGTTACATTTTAATAAATTGATTATATCATATTTCAAAAATTTATTTAAAAATTATGTCATTTGTATAAAAGTGTCGTGATTACTGACATTACCGATTTTAGAAAATACAATTTAATTAATCATTTATAATTGAATTTAAGAGCAGACTGGGAATTTCTCACTTGTTTCAAACATTTTATTTACTTTCATTTTTTTTATTATTAAAATTTGTTCAATGCTTTTTCGTTTGTAGGGTGAAGAAAAACGCTAAAAAGCATCCTATTTTAACATTTATTCAATTTTTTAACAAAAATTGCATTAAGGTTATTGTAACAAATTAATAAACAATTATTTTATAACTAAATCTTCTAATTGCAACTTTTATAAATTAAATTCTACCTTGCATTCAAGACTGCAAGTAATTCCAAATTTATTTTATATATTTGAACATACTAAATTACAATAAATATACATTTACATTAAATATAAAAATATTTAAATTTGACTAACTTTATTAAATTAATTTAAATTTACTTTATTGTTCAATTGTTTTTATTATCCTGTTTATATCAAGAGAAAGATTTTGTTTTCTTAGAGACAGTTGATAAAAAATATATTTTGAAGATAATTATCTTAACTATGTTTGCATTAAGAAAAGCAAAAGTCAAATTAATCAAAATTAAAGTTGCAATAATCGAGGAAATGAAATTCTATCCGTCAATTTGGGATGAAACTGCAGATTTCAATGATATAGTTTCGTCGGTTTATAGGGTATCAATAAACTGACTAATTCTTTCTCTAAACGTAAGTGTCAATACGTGTTTCAAAAACGTCCGTCTTTGTCCGTTAATATTTATTGCAAAAAGCTATTTATTTATTGTCATTGTTGTCTTAAATGTTCCATTTAACAACAATTTACTAACTGACAAATGAAAAAGCAATAAATTCTACATTAATAACGGCAAAAAAGACTCTAAAACTAACACGTTTTGTAACCTCAATCTGACACGTTCTCACACACAATTGAATGAGTTTTCAGCTGACACATAAAATAGTGCTCTGATACTCAGGTATTTTTTTAAATAAATAAACTTATTTAAAATTTTATTTATTCATTATACGCACATTATCTGAGTACCTTATAGAGTACTGTCAGAAGATCTAATTTCCTCACTATTTACGTGTATTAAAGAAATTTAACAATACTGAATAGCAACCATCGCAAACTAACTCGGACCAAATTAAAAATAAAACATGTAAATATTTCAAATGTATGAATATTGCTAGCCTATGTTTTAAAATTGACGAAATTGGAAAATATTTATTAAACAACAAAAGTATTGATATTCTTGCATTAACTGAATCGAGAATAACTAAAAACATCGCTGATAATGAAGTACAAATTGACGGTTTCGATTTGATAAGATGCGACACGATGATCAGTTTTACCGGTGGTGTCACTGTTTACATCCGTCGCACAGTAAAATATCGGGAGCTATTCTCGATTCAGTTCAAAAGAAACTATTGGTGTGTCGGGATTCATGTTTCGACTAATTTCTATAAGGGTAATATACTGTTGTTGTATCATTCCCCAAGTAGTTCTGACGCGGTCTTTTTAAATTTTATAGAGCAAAAAAATTGACGAATTATATAAAAATGACGATCTCATAGTGATGGTCGATTTTAATATTGACTTATTAAATCGCAATTACTATGCGGAAAAATTAGAAAGTATTTTCTTAACAAGGGGAATGATGCAAACAGTTAAAAAACCGACTAGAACAACATCATCTAGTAATACCCTTATAGATCTTGTTTTTGCGAGCATGAATCTGGAGACAAGAGTCGAAGACACACCAAAAGTTTCTGATCATGCATGGATATCAATAACATTTAAATTTAATGACCAATTGAATAAAAAGAAGATAAGTAAACGAAATTTTAAAAATTTTAATGATAATTTATTTGTAAATAGTCTGCGAATTAATTTTGTAAATTGTGTAAATAGTAATTTTAACACTGACGATAATGAAGAAAGTTTAATTTATTATTTTAATGATAATAATCTAAACACTAATTTAAATAATATTGACAATTTAAATAATAAGGCTAATAAATTAATTTATTCAATTGTAAATACTCTTGACGAGTTAGCACCAATAACTGAATATACTATAAACAATAAATATAAAAAATGGTTCATACAGGAAGTTAAAAACCAAACAAAAATTCGCGACCGATTATATCAAATGTTTAAACGCACAAAAGACGTTACTCATTGGAATCAATACAAAATAGAAAGAAATAAAACTGTCAAATTAGTGCATGAAGCAAAAAAACAATATTTTGTAGATGAGATTGAAGAAAGAAGAAATGGCCCAAAGAAAATGTTCAATACAATTTAAAATTTGTTGAAAAATAATAAATCGACAGATATAAATTATAAGAATATTAAATTTGTTAATGATGAAACAGAAACGCGAAATGATAAAGACTTAGCAAATAAATTTAATATTTATTTTATTGACAGTATCAAGAATGTTATTTTAAACACTAACGAAGCTAACGCCGAGAGAAATGATTTATTTAATTTATTTGAATTTGACTGTCAAAATTACTTTTGTAACTTTGAATTGATTGATAATGCGATACTATATAAAATAATTAACGAATTAGATAAAAATAAAGGGTCAATTGATGGTATAAATAAAAGAATTCTGTTAAATGTATTTGAGTCCTTGGGTAACGAGTTTGTTGAAGTTTTGAATCTGTCACTATCCTCAGGAATATTTCCTGAGGAATGGAAAAAAACGATTATAACACCAATTCGAAAAGTAAATAATTCAAATAATGCGAGTGATTTTCGACCAATCAATCAACTGCCGATGTACGAGAAAATTTTAGAATTAATTGTAAAACAGCAGTTAGAAGAGTTTTTAAATTCTAATGATATTTTAATCAAAGAACAGTCCGGATTTCGAAATAAATATTCTTGCGAGACTGCTCTGCAGCTAGTTTTAGATAAATGGACGACAGCAATTAGTGAGAGGAAATATGTAGGAGTAATTTTTATAGACTATAAGCGCGCTTTCGAAACAATTGACAGAAATATATTAATAAACAAACTATTTTTATACGGATTTAGAGGTACTGTACTCCAATTTTCTAAAAGTTATAATTACAAAAGAAAACAATGTACTAGTGTGAATGGAGTTATGTCTGATGAATGTGAGGTTGACTATGGCGTACCGCAGGGCTCTGTTCTGGGTCCCATCTTTTTCATACTCTACATCAATGACCTTAAACAACATCTGGGACAGCATTGTGACATTAGAATGTTTGCTGATGATACAATGCTGTACGTTACCGATAGAGGTATGGAAGGGATGGAACTTAAGTTCAACACTGCAATGGCTCTACTAGATAACTGGATGAGCAGTAACAGCATGTTTCTTAACACTAAAAAGACATTCTATATGATTTTCAAAAATGACCAAATGAAAAAAGATAGAGATTTAACGATTCGACATAAAGATGATACAATCGCGAGAACACGAGATATTAAATATCTCGGTGTTTATCTGGACGAATGTCTTAAGTTTAAGAAACATGTTGCATATGTAGAAGGTAAAGTTGGCAGTAAACTGGGTTTGTTGAATAGGGTTGGTAATTATATCAAACCCTATACAAGAAACCTGATTTACAAAATTATGATCGCTCCGCATATGGAATACTGCTCTACAGTACTCCTCTATACCAACCAAGAGGAAGTAGAGAGATTGCAGAAATTGCAGAACAGAGCAATGTGGAGAATTTTACACTGTGATATTTATACACCTGTACGTGATATGTTAGAAGCACTTAATTTTTTAACTATTGACGAGCGAATTAAGCGAAATGTTTTAATATTAATTTATAAAATGAAGACTAATAGAGTTCCGCCGGAACTGTGTGACAAAGTGCAGTACGTCGGTGATATTAGCCATAGAACAACGCGCCAAAGTAATGACATTGTCGTACCATTTAAACGCACATTTGGTGCGCAAAAAAGTTTATTATTTAAAGGCTTTAAATTATATAATGAGTTGCCTGAAAACGTCAAAAACGCGCCAAGTTTAAATATATTTAGAGGAAGACTGATAGAATATTTTAGACGGCGGACAAATTAACTTAATCGAATTATTTATTGATATTTACTTAATTGTTTGTAGGCGTCCATTTATTTATTGATATTTATTTGGGTCATTTATTTATTAATTTATTTAGATGTCGATATTAAGTTGATTTTGTGTTTGTCTTAGCGTCTTTAATTTATTAGTCTGTCCCTTAAATTATTATGTATATGTGATAGCGTGTAATATTTATTTTTATGTCTATTATATTATTGTTAATTGTAAGTGAACGAGAAATATTGTACAACCAATGACGCGCTTACACATATTATCTGTTAATTTTGTTATATGTTATATTTTTTTTACGTAAACTAGCTGCAAAAGCTTACAATAAAGTTATGTATCTATCTATATATCAATTACAAATAATATTCAACGTAAACTTAAATGCCAGGATTTGAAAGGTTTAAACAAATATTACAAACGTTTGTTTAACATAAATGTATATTCTAATTCCTTGCTACTTTTAAAAATGAATATCTTACAATACTTCTTAATAAAAAAAAATAACAAATTTATTTTTTATTATTTTTTATTACGTTTACCACAATAAAATGTATGGTAAGCGTACATCAATTCTTATTCTATTAAAAAAAGGAAGATTTGTTTAAACAAATTACTTTCAAGTGTTTTTTTAAAAATTGTTTTAGAATATAATATCAAGACAATATGGTTTCATTTATTGAACACCTCTCAAGAGAAGTTACTACAATTTTGTTCCACCAGCCAAACAGATTGGCCCCTTTTTGTAGAAATGAGCTTTTTCGTAACAAATGAGCAAATAAAAAGTATTCACGTGCATCAAAAAATTTGTAACTAAGTAGATTATTATTACTAATATGTTTAGTATTTAATAATAAAAAATAATAAAAATACTAATGTTCATTATTTAATATGTGAATAAAAATTAATGTATAAAATTTTATAAACTCGATTTCATTATTTTTATAAAAAATCGATTCTTATTTATAAACCAGATGATAAACTAAAAAGTTAATGCAATTATTGTTTATATATTTTATATATGTTTAGTGTATATTGTTTCTATTTAGATAATATAATTCTAAATGAATTACCAGCTAAAAAACTCAACGTTTCGAGATGTACAGCTGTTTTTTCACTGAAAATTTCAGCAGCGTGTTTGACACGAATTTTTGGACATAGCTCTTTGTATAAATGTTAATCTTTCAGATGACTTAATGGAAACAATATTCCGCCTTTTTTTTCTTTTTCATACAGTTTCTTCAAGACTTTCCAAGAAATAATTTTACTGTGTCCAACTGTATCAGTAATTAGCATATCGTGATCCATCAACAGATTCCTGATGCACTTAAGTAAGTGGCAATAATCAAATAAAATAACCAATTCACTCTTGCTTATCTTTATAAGGGTTTCTGAAATGCATGAAATATAAAATCGCTTGAAATAATTGTTATTAAACTTATTTCAAGTTTTTATTTAAATAAATTTGCGTAAAAGTTCTTTTTAAAAAAATATCTATATTATTGACTATAAATATAATATATTCTTAAAAAATAAATAGATTTGCTTCAAAAATAAAACTAATTTAACAATTGCTATTCGATAAAATGCTATATTATAAATCAAGAAATTCCCTTGAAGGGAATAAAATTTGTATTTTTTGCCCGTAAACTCTCTCAAGCATACCTAAATAGGTTTAACGTATTTTATTTTTTATACAGGGTGTCAAAAAAGTTCCGGGACGGTCAAATATTTCGAAAAATACACAAGGAAAAGAAAAAACACGTATCGAATATTTTTTGAAGACCTATCAAACGGTACTCAACTCGACCCCACACCCCCCACCCTTGGGTGTGGGGGCGGGGGCAACTTCAAAATTTTAAATGAGAACCCACACTTTTTTTACAGATTTGGATTCTCCGCCTCAAATTACAAAAGTTGTCTGAAACATTTTTTCCGATTCACGATAGATTTTGCTGTAATCGTAAAAATATTTTTTTTCATGAATCCGGAAGAAAAATATGAAACCACTCAAATATCTCGAGAAATTCCAAACAAATCGAAAAAACACGTATCAAATATTTTTCGAAGACCTATCGAAAGGTACTTAATTCGACCCCCACCCCCATACCCGGGGGTGGGGGCGGGGCAAATTCTAAATCTCGAACTCGATCTTAAATATTTTGCAGATTTGGACTTTGCAAAAGAAAATGAGAACATTTATCTCTAATTTAACTGCATTACAATTATCATTGTTCAACGTTTTCATTGGAAAGTATTATTACTACGATGGATCGCCTTAGTGAACAGCACAAAATAACCCTATTGATAATGAGGGGCTGGGGTCATTTGAAAAGATCTTATGCAGAGGTAAAAGATCATTTTTATGAAACATTCAGGAACGAAGGAAACCAGGTTTCAAAATCAACAGTCAAAAGAACTGTTAAACGATTTGAAGAAACAGGTAGTGTTGAGGATTAAGGCAGATCAGGAAGACCAAGTACGTTAACAGAATTGATACTGATCCTGATCTACCATTCAACATTGTTTTCTCTGACGAAGCTACTTTTCAGCTGAGTGGCAATTGCAATCGACACAACTGCAGATATTGACGCGTGTCAGTCTAGCCCCAGTCTTCAACTCCAACAATGTACCCTTTTTTTCTTGTCTTAATATAAATTTTGTAGAAGTGACATCCCGTCGAACCACAACATATTTCTCTCTTTCATCACTCAACTCGCCGATCTTGGTTTTCAAACTTTCAAAAATTATCTCATTTGCACCAGGCTTAAAAGAGTTTTTTATTCATCAATACATTAAACAAATATTCACATTTTCAACTAACATGATTTCGTGTAAAGCACGAACTAATGTCTAAAAAGTTAATTTTACACCAATTTGTATTTGAAAAACCAATCATATCTATACTTAGACATTTTTACACTTTGTGGTGTAAAAAGTTACACCGAATTTTGTATCATTTTATAGCAGAATAATTTTTTCAGTGAAAGAATCATTCTTGATATTTATTCAATCAAGAATTAATTTCCTAATTCAAGGAATTCGTACTGAGTGTATTGTACCAAAACCGAACTTAACTTTGGAAAAAGAAATTTTTTCATGGATCAAGAAATTTTCCTGAAGAAGGTCAGATTATTCACTTAAACCGTTTATTTTTATGATTAGAATTTAAATATAATGTAACGGTCCCGGCTCGCGAAAAACTAACAACTGATTGCTGCCATTAAAGCGCTCGCCGTAACCGCACAATCCGTGAGGGCAGCACCTCCAGTAGAAATCTGCCGTATCGATATCGATTTCGGCGCACGCCATCGGAACCTCGATTTTGATATGCTAGAGGGCTGCTAATATTTTGGTCAATTCTCAAAACAAACTTGAGTTTAAAATAGAATATAAGGGCAAATTTTCGTTCATAAAATCAGTTCTTTAAACCAAAGTACCGCTCATTTTTGGCATTTCTCAAATTTAAGCGTATACTTGGTTTTTATTTTGACATCCTCAAGTTGTACTCTTTTCGGAGTTCAACTTCGAATATATATATATAGTAAATTTCCGCGTCGGGAGTGTTGTTGGAGTAAGTATACCCGGTGTGGCTAGGGGCCAATATTCTTGTAGAAGTTGTCCCCAAACCTCACTTCAGTACCCAGATAACCTGCTCCATCAAAAATTCCTCCCCTCCCAGGTGTCTTCGGTGACGTCGATTTCAGTATATCACCGAGCCTCGGAGTAACGCCCTCATTATTATTACTATTTTAAACTTTTGTTATGTGTTAAATATATATATTATTAGAGTCATTGATATAATATTTAAATATATAAGGATTTCTTCCCGGATGGAATCCTTGCCAAATTAAGGATTCCCTCCGAGGAAAAATTTTGAAGAAATATTGATTTATTTATGTATGGATTTCCTCCCTGATGGAATCCTTGCCTATATAAGGATTCCCTCCAGAGGTATCAAAATGAAGCAAATTCAAATTGTATATAGGGTTTTCTCTTCTTCTTAATTCATCGCGTTTCATTTAATAAATTTTATAATAAGTATATTTATCGGCGAAACGAAAATCAAAGATTTAGAGTCGTTTCAATAATATATTGAAACCTGTGAAAAATCTTTAAACGGCGTAGAAATTTGCGCCAATATTGTAGAATTGTTTAGCAATGTAATATACATAATGAAAAAGAAATGTGCGTGTGTGTGGCAAAATGTAACATAGAATTTCTTACATGCTGTTTAAAAAAAGCAATATATCATTTATTATGAAAATTTAAACTGCACAAAAAACGATAGCTTTTTTTGTACTTGGCTTGATACCATCTTTCATCAAAAAACTACCGTATCTCTTGACAATAGTCATATTATGAATAATTGATAGAGGGTAAATGAAGGTTTAGATTAGACATCGAATAGTAAATTTGTTGTAATTTTAAGAAAGAAAAAGTATGTGCAAATTAGCATATCAATAAACAAAACCTGTGGTTTATGCCGATAGTTTCTTATAGCCATATCCAGGAGCAAACCGTAACTTTCCGGAAGTTCATTTAATATTTTCCGACGTTCTGATTTCAATCTTTTTCTTTATTACATTTTTTCCATTCAAAGGACGAGAATGTCCAATCTTTTCTGTAATTACAGTTTCACCTGAAATTTTTTGATTTAATTGGTTTTTTTTTATTTTATTCAATAAATTGTACAACTTCCTAATTTCAATTAAAAAAAGTATACTTTACATTTTACACTATTATTTGAAAAGATAAATGAGAAAAAAAATAGAGAAGCTATTACAGTAATTCAATATAAAATAATATGAAATATATTTTTTACATATTAAGAAGAAAATAAATAAATAAGATTATAGTAAGCTTTATTGACATTAGAAGTAACGTGGCCATTATTCTCAAGGCTCTTTTTTGCGTTTGTTCTTTTCGTATATATTAATTTAACTGATAATAATAGGCGCCAATTTTTTAAACTTATTTTTTATCAGCTGAAACATTGTTCGTTTACTCTGTCGACAGGGTGAAAAGACCAGTAGTTCGAAACTCGTGGGTTAAATTAATCAATTCAACTTTTATGTAATCTCAATAAAATAGTTTGTATTATTGTAATTAAAAGAAATGAATAATATAATGAAATAATTCATCATATGACAAAACTACTGAAGGTTGTCTCTGGCGCGACAGTCATGACGTCACACCAGAGACAACCTATGAAGGGGAGGGGGGTGGAGGGGTAGGGGGTGGAGGGGTGGGGGAGGGGTGGAGGGGGGGT
>JABFPJ010006131.1:0-11288 GCA_022817425.1 Gryon sp. ZL-2020
AATTTTACATTGTAAAATTAATGTAAACTTTATCGGCAAACATTTGATAAATGAATTTTATCGTAAAATTACAATTTTGATAGTAAAATTGAGATAATAGATTTTCTAACAAGCAATATAACTTCATTCAAAGAGACTTTGCAGTCAGGTCGAATATTGTAAGCCTTATTACTGGAAATAGTAGTAGGATGCGTTTAATTAATGTATGAAGTTGGCTTTGAAGATGGTATGAAGATTGTGTGTCAATGAAAAAAATACAACTCTGTCGAGACACATTAAACAAGTTTCATATATAATAAATAGAAATGTATTTTTGAATCTTTTGCATATGCTCATCGAATAAAAATGGAAAGCTTTATTTCTTCTTTCTGAGAAATTATAGCCGAAAATGAATTATGCTTTTGTTGAAAAATTGAAAATAAAATTTAACTGTAATTTTCAATAATTCATTAATATAATAGAAAAATTGTAATATATCATTGAATGAACTTAATTAATATTCTTATAAACATTTATGCAATCTGAATTACTGGGAATTACTGTTGCATTTTTATAAACTGAACAGCGAAATGTAATTTAATTAAATAGAATAATAAAACATTCAATGAAACTAGTTTTTTATAAGTACGCGTTTAATAGTGGTTTCATGAGAATTAATTTTTGTGTAATTCCATTATTAGTACAAAGATTATTAATTTATAATTTCCAGTAATAAGAGTTAATAGGAATATTCATAAAGTTGTAATTGTCTTTCACATTGTTACTTTCACGATTCATTGTTAACTAATTATTATAAAATAAAAAAATATGTAAAAGCTTTATATCAGAATTTAATCGTGTCTATTCTAAAGAAATTATAATGACAAAAGATAAAATAAAAACAAAATATGAATATCTGCTATAAAATCAATAAAATTGTTAATTGCATGAAAATTAACAATTTGATATGCTGAATTGAAAGTACAATATTTTTATCTATTTCTTAATGAGAAAGCATTGATTTTATGTAATACATTTTATAATAATTATTTATTAATACTTCTTATAATTATACATTGAACAGTGCTTATAAAAATCGTACAAAAGTCTTGATTCAATCTATTCGAACTGCATGTCTCTATCAAAATGATTGATAAAAATACTGTAAAGTGGTTCGGTAACTTGTTTTATCCTGATTGAGATTAAGATGAAAATTGCTTAATTAACAATTTGAGCCAGTTTGATTATAATTCTGTTATTTGACGTTTACACAGTAAAAAAAGTATTTAAATATTTACACGATTTCGTGTAAAAATACAAATTAATGTCTAAAAAGTGTTAATTATACACCGATCGGTGTACCAACAGCCAATCATAATTATACTTTAGATATATTTACACCTTTGGGTGTAAAAAATTACACCGAAATTTTTACACTTTTACACTGGCACGAGATTTTTTTTACTGTGTATAGATCTGAAATGTGTGATAAGGTTAACTTTAAAATTACAAATTTTACATGACATATATCTTTTTTTTTCTAACAACTTTTTTCATGATGGAGACTCGTCATTTATAATTTCAAAAATTACATAATGAGCAAAATTACATAACATCTTTCTTGTACTACATCAAACTTATAAACCAAACACTGTGCGTAATTTGTGAATATTTTATTAATCATATTCAATTATTCATTTTAACTTTGAAATACTAAAATGTCAATTGAATGTTTCCTAAGGTTTTCATTTGACATTATTTATTAAGTTTTTGTAGTAATATTTTATTTTCTATGCATACATTTAGATGTAGGTACATAGATAAAAGAAATTATTCACTGAGTCCAAATGACTACATACTTTGTATGTAGTCTTTTTTATTCCAAAAGACAGTTTGATATATATTCATGATCATTGTAATCGGGTTGTGGTACAGGATTACGAAATACACGTTTTTGGGATAAAAAGAAGAGAACAATCAAAGTCCATCAATGGAGTGAACTGGATTGCCGGTGTTTGTCGATGTATAACGCGCTCTTTGTTCGCGTTCATGGAGAAATGAAAGAAAGAAACGAGGAGGTCGGCTCTAATTGAATCTTCTCGACGAACGAGCGAAGCACGTTTAAATATCCTCTTCCGGACGGCACTTAGCGAACAGGTGCTACACGGCTCGGTCACACGAGCCGAATGCTTTAATACCCGTCGTCTCTCGGAAAAAGAGAATGTCAACATTAGACGCCAAAGAGAGAAAGAGAGGGACAAAATGAAATAAAGAGAGACAGAGAGAGAATAAAAAGACAGAAAAGGACAAAAGAGGACGAGAAGAGAGAACAGGGTTGACGTTCTGAGTCGTGCGTTTTCACCTTGTTCCAACAAATATTAATCGTTACATTAATTCTCGTTTTATACACGAGCCGAGCATTCTTGTAATTTCCGTCAAAATGTTGAGATAACAACGAATTTTTCCATTGGGCTTTAACACTTTTTGCGAACAAGATGTTTTTAATGGAAGGTTAAAATGAGTAGACAAAAAAAACTTTCTATTAAATTTCATAAATAGATTTTACTTTTTAAAATACATATTTTGAAAAAATGGTATTACATTAACTTTTATGCTACAATATTTTTTGCGAGTATAATCTAAAAAAACTGAAAATTAAAAGTGAGTTGCTCGGTAGATACGTCAATGCCAAGAAGACACAGGAACTACGGAACATTTACTCACGTAAGGAATAAGAATTATAAAATATATAAATGGATAAATATACAAATTTTTAAAAGACATTACAAGTCTTTTAATTCTAAAATCATTTTTATTTGTCCTTTTTTTATATCTTATGACTCTTTTATAATAATAAAATTGACTCCCCCTTTTTATTGCGGTTTGTATTTATTCTTATGTATTTTTTGTTAGTCAAAATGAATGTAATTTCGTTAAAGTACAATATTAAGTACATTTAAACTTGCGAAGATAATGTCGTGGAACTACTGTAAGAAAAATTTGAGTAGAACGTTTTCAAAAACGTGTTTCGAATTTTAAGGGAAGGTTTGATTCGCATTTCTATCTCAACATTTTACCGTTAAATTCACGGCTTTCAACAATGATCCAATGACAATGGTGACTTTCGACGTATGCACGCACGCAACAAGAATACATAATAAAATGAACTTTACGACGATGAGTCTTTCGCGGAGTCGTGGCTCTTCTTCTATATATGACGTCTACACGAACTCACGAAGTAAACACGTATGCCTATTGGCCATGCATGGATACTCGTTATTGCGGTTTCCATCATTATTGGCCTCAAGCTCCTTTGCCCTTGGTTCCCATTACGTCGAGTGAGAAAACAAGGAAATATGAATATTGCTGCCTCAATGAGCCATGTCTCTTTCCTTCATCTTTATTTTTGTTTATTCTTTTGCCTCTTTATATGTATAATAGTTTATAATGTGTCAAGAAAACAGTGAATATTGAAACTATGAACAATTTATAATAGTGTTTAGGCATCATGTAAAATTGATTATAGCTTTGTTTATATTTTTAATACGACATGCGACAAATAATTTGTTTGATTACAGTTATTTTTCTGTTAATAAGTTGTGAATGCAAATCTTACAGTTTAATATCTAATAGTATTTTGTTATTTGTTGTCCTTTATTGCACAATAATCGAAAGATTTGTAAAACTGTAATTTAAAAAATGGGTTCGATTATTGTTTAATTCAGCTGCAGTATTTATTAGATTCAAATATTTTCGGATCTGTATTTATAGGAATGAAATTTGCGAGATATTTTATAATTGACGATTTGAGTAGAACCGTTCAATAATTGATAGCTCGGCTAATGAAGAGCGGTTCAATGGGAACTACTTTGGAGCGTTCAGCTGATTTGTAATAGCATTTATTAGTTATCGATTTGCCATCAAGACAACATAACTGTGATTTTCCAAGCTTTATATTGTAAACTTTTCACAGTAAATGTGGAACGATTTTTCATGCAGAGAATATTGTTTAATCAATGAATTGGAATATTTACTCTATTTTTACATTTTTATTGCGTCATTAAACTATTTATTAAAAAAGATATGATTTTGGTATTAAATAAAAAAAGACTATTTCTCTAACTTATCGTTTCAAGTTTTTGGACATATTTCTGCATATCTAATTTATAATTACATATAAAATGTTAACGATTTTCAAACAATTAATCAACCGAATTTATAATTAAAAAGCTAATGTTTACTCAATTCGCAATAAATTATTTTCGTTAATCAAGAATAGCGAGAATAGGAGAATCGAAGAAAATAAACAAAAATCCTCATTTTAAATTGCAACTAGTGAGTATAAACAAGTTTTTTTTATGAAAAAAAGAATTTTAATCAAGATAAATAAACAAACAAATTTCGCATTAATTTTATGTCAATGGACTTAAAATTTATTAACTTTTTTCCACTACTACCCACAGAGCTCTGCCTTAATTACACTTTCCGTCTCAATAAATCACCCGAAAAATATTTATTACAAATTCCATTCTCCAAAACTGTCTCCTTTTTTCCACTCCTTCTGTTTTTTTCTCTCCATCCCTTTAAATTCTTGAATAATTGAACTCAAGAGACTTTACTGTAAACATTTTTCTTCTCACTGCGTAACCCAATTTCATAATTGCCGACGATTACTTTTCACGAAATTCAATTATCTGGTTTTCGCGCGCCTGCAGTTTTTCTATCTCGGCTTTACGTCCGTCAGGTTCTTCAGTGCAATACAGCCTTGTGGAATAATTGCCAAGTACAGTTAACTCTTTGTAATCTTGGCAGGTACAACTCGATGGTTAGTAACGCCGATAAAGCGATCAACTGTGTATATCCTCCTCTTTTCCTTCTTCTTATTTGCATCTATCGAATTCCCTCTCGAAACTTTTGCATTTCTCATGTCGTCGACTTAATTGGTTGCATCTCAGCTGCGCGCGCGAGAGGCAAAAAAGGCGAGAATGTGCAAACTTTAATCGAGATAACGCGCCTCATTGTCTAAAGATGACCTTTAAGGCCGACTACGTTTCCTTTGAATTAACTACGAGAATAGATTTTATTATTTATCATCGCACTATCGAGTTTCCAGTTTTCTATTTCTGCCATTTGACACCGCTTTAATCAATCAACTTTATTCAGAAAAATATTAATCTGAACATAATTTACTTATCCTTCATGTAACTTCATTATTTTTCCTCTACAAAAGTTTACAGCTTTAAAGAAAATGACAATTTAGATTTGATCGCTAGTTTTATACGCAAGTTAAAATATATAGTTTTAGAACCAGTTTTGCTTAAAATAAATTATTCTAATTGTTACATTTTTTCGGTTTATTTGCCTCTAAGTTGTCATCACGTTTCATATGTTGAACGCAAAATAACGAAATATGTAATAAAATAATGTAAATATGTAAAACATATAACGTACAAAAATTATTTTCTTCTAACGAGATGTACGCGACACGGCGCGTTTGCGTCTTCTGAGGCATTTTTGAAAGTGGTCTGACAACTTTGTTTTCTAGTGAGCAGCAATTTAACGCTTTTTACTATGCACTAAACTTTGCGAGGGCAGACTATCTCTCTGCACGATTCAAAATGAGAACTTAGTAAACGCTTCAGTCAGACAATAAGCATTTTGTCTCGACAAAATGAATTGAAATTTCAAAGTCTTTTTCATTTTCGTTCAATTCGTTTGAATTTAATACAATATTTTGTAAATATTCAAACTATAATTCTGTGATAATAATAAATAATTTATGACGCATTTTTGGAAAATTTAACTATCAAACATAAATTTGTAAATAATTCAGTATAATCATATACTGTTAAACTTCTATTTTTTGAAACGTTCTACAAGAATTAAACGTTCTACATAGAACGTATACAAGTGTTTTTAATGTTTAAAATGTGTTTTTGGAAACGCATTGTACGTTTTCTTAGAGAAAACACTTTAAAACGTTCTAAAAAAGCTTCAAAACCGTTCTGATCAGAACGCTTGTATTTACAGTGATATAAACATGTTTTTTTTTACATAATTTTGTATAATCATATCCACATTAATAAATTTATTTTTGCACTAAAATAATGAAATAATGATATGTCTTTTAATGTTATTATTACTATCTGCGTTATCGAATGATTGTTTATATCGTCCAATCGGATTCACACAATTAGCTTGGTATGTTCGATTCACCCCTATTCAACGTTCCGAGTGAAGTTCTCGGCATTTCATGATCTTTTGCTTTAAAGCTTTTGCGTCGGAGCCAATTTCATCAAGGATATAAACCTTTGAGTTTCATCGACTTACCTCGCATTAGCTTTTCGAGTTATCGACAGTAAGTTGAAAAAATTGATTCAGTTGAAGCAATGTCGAATGGAACGAGAATACTTCAGTACTCAAAGTGGTGTGAATATGACGATGATATAAAAATAGCTGCAATTTAATAGTTCAATTTTCTATTACAATTTCATTGAAATAATATGTATATATTTTTTAAAACATCATAGTTTATATTAAATAGATTTTAAGACAAATATTTGTAAATGTAGATAAATGTCTGGTTGTTTAATCTAGATATACGGTTCGAGTCAATTAGAAAAAAATATTTTGATCTTGTTGAAACAACCAAAGCTTCTTCTATATTAGACAGAACATCTAGCTATTTTAAAAAAAGATATAAAAAAAAGATACAGCCAGATTTTATTTTTTTTGCGTGAAGTTCAAAAACTGAAATATATTACATACAAATGTAAAAAGAATATCAAACAACAATTTTGAATATTAAATAACAATTTTATATTAAAAAATGGAAATAAATTAAAATTTGAGAGAGTTTGATAAATATTAATAACAAATAATCTAAAGTAGTATTGTGTTTATACAAACGTTTTAAACATGAAAATATAATAAGATTAATTTGTCAGATTATATAAACATTGGATTTTTATATTGAACTTAAGTCTCGACGTATTATACAATATTTCATATTCCATTTTTGAATACAAAAGCGTGCAATAATGTTTTGAATTTCATGTGAAATAATATCGAAACATGGGTATATAAAGCAAATAAATTTCCACGTTATTGCTACATTTACGTCGCATTACAAAAACATACAATCGTATGAAAAACGAGCGCAACGTTGCGTATTTGCGGTAAAGATTTCGCGTAGCCATTGCGAGACTACATTTCCGCCGAATTGTTGAGGTTTGGGTCGTAGAAAACGAGCGATTGAAATTCTTGTTGAAACTCCTGTATTCCACTCGCTGCTATGATTCTACCAAAGAGGAAGTACTTGGGAAGTCACGAAGTATGTCGCTGCGGTGTTGATTGCTGTCCCAGATAGTTAAATTGGCCATGGGCTTATAAAAAAACTTGACGCGTGTCACAAATACTTTTTTTTTATTCCACTGAAAAGCGCATTGCAGGCGTAGTTTTTGTAACAGCAAAAATTAAATAACTTTGAATTTCACATAAAAAAACATCGAAATAATTCAGACTAAGAATTGTTGACATATAAATTGTTAATTTTACATGTAACTACAAGAATTTGTGTGTAAAAATTGAGTATAAATTTAATCATTGCTTATATATTTATTGTATGTATTTTTAATTGCGAAAATAAATTTCTCGTGAGATTATCAATGAAGGATAATTATTTCCAATGGATTTATTGAATTAAATAAAGATAATCGCGACATATGAAAGTGTAATTATAATCAATTTCTAAATCAGATTTGAAGAGTAATACTTTGCGAAGACTAGTTAATATGTTTCCATCAATAACACACTTTTCTATTCGAAGATCTACGAAGCCGAAAAAATTGGATTTTGATTTATGAAGTTGCTGATACTTTATCATCACCTCGTTTTCGATATTAAAAGTCTATCAGTCATGAATTAAATATTGACATGGCCTTCATTAATTACGCCACCAATATTAATTACTTTAAATCCGGAGATTACTTTTTCTTTCTCGTAATTTATTTTTATAATTTCATTTATAAATTATAAATACTATTTACAGAAATAATTTAGAAGTTGAAATAGAATTGTTATATATAGATATGCATATTGTTAGATAACTTTTTTCATTAATAATAATAATAATTATTGTGTTTGATGAAATTAAAAATCAATAATGATAATACGTTAAAAGCATTTATCGGCAAATATGGTACGTCGTTGAAAAATTGCTTACGATGTAAATAGATTTCATTTTGCTTCTTAATCTCAGTCATTATTATATCCAAGAAAGTAGAGAAGAGTCGTAAAGTGCAGCGGGGATTAGCTGATGTGGATGAAAAAAAAATTCGTCTCGCGGAAAAAGCCAGGTGAAATACTTCTGTGTGCTTTTTAGGATGACGAAGACTAAAAAAGGCAGTAGTGAAAGCGCTTTTGTCGCACGGACTTTCGTGCTAACGATCGTAGGATGTAAATTGACAAAAAAGCACAAATTTACGTCTAGACTATGCTGATCGAATGGACGAATCTATTGGACGACGTACATTTTATCGCGGTCACAACAAGTCAACGTGGACTCCGTCTGTTGCTGATAACGATTAAAATATTTTTAATTAAAATGACTAAAACATCGAAAGATGATAAACATATTTTTTGTTATTTTTTTGTATTAAAATCAAATCTGAACTTATACATATCGCTGCAGAATGTTCTGTTATTGAAACATACTAAGATCTGAAAACGTTGCATTCCCATGTAACAATTTCACATAATCAGTCATAAACTACAATTGTTTCTTCCCAACGTTCTTTTGCATCAGCATATATCTTGCATCAATCTCATGTAAAGTTTTCTTTTTTCAACACGGAAATTGACGTTGGTGCTAAGATGTAATGCCAAAATAAAAGAAAGAAAAATACATTTACTCTAGAATAACGCATAGCTTTCTCCTCGTTACAGAGGCCCTTTCCATGTCTGTAATATTTGTAACTTGTACATATACATTTAAGTCATTATTATACACTCGTGCTTTAATGACACGTATGGCAGAAGTGGAACTCACGTGCTACCATAAATACTCATACATACATTCCCCTATTACATATATATGATTGTTAAACATACATATTTATACGTAATGTTTATATGTAGGTACGTAAAGAGCCAGTATATACGTGTGCGGAACAAATTCTGATAGCGATGATGTCAGCGATGTTACGTCATTGGGTCCGGTCTGCGAGAATGTCGCGCGCGGCGTCCCGGAGCCTCCGGGAAGAAGCGCCACGCATCGAAGGATAATTACGGAAATAACTACCGGAGAATGATTGATAAAGACGTCGCGAGATATAAATTTAACAGTAGAACGCCTACATTGTCAAACGACACTTTAACCAGCTCGCGATAACAAACATGAACTTGAATGGTTTGTTAATTAAATGATGCGGAATTCTTTGTTGTACATAAATAATAGATGAGACATGGCCGTGATGGTAATCATTAAGATATAAACGGTATGTTTATTTCAAACTGACGTAAATTGTATACGGTTGCAAATTATTAGCTGTAAGAAAAGTTATTCAAAATGATTTAATGATAGAAATTATGGATGATGATTAAACATTTTGCGTAGTATCTTTTTTAAATGCAAATTCAGAAATATTTTTTTATAATATATGTCATTTTATAATGTATATGCAACAAATATATATTAAAATTATTATTTTTATCTCTAAATGGGAAAAATACTATTACTTTCTTTTTACTTTGATAAGGAAGTAAAGAAAAAAAAAACTTTTCAGTGTTGCTTTTCATGTTGTGTTCGATGATCTTTAGTTTCATTCAACTGGGACGAAGCGACGTTTTCCTAAATTCATTAAATGATGTTAATGTGACAAATGATTTTACTATTAATAATTATCATCGGAAACTTTCCATTGTACATTTATCAGTGATCCTTCTTTAATGGATCTTTCTTCATTGTTTAAATTCCCATGGCGTTCTTGGACGGAATTCAATGATTAACAATTGAATTTTCACTCGAATAGAATTGCTCTCGCATATACACAGAAAGAGAATTTAGAATGGTGCACATGCGTGAAATAGTTTACATTTATTACGACTTGCATGCGGGCTGAAAGAGATGAGCATCTGCCAGCCATCCGGTCCGCCTACTAATTGTACTCGTTTGCTCTCTATGTCTTTCGACTCCTTCGTGCTAATTGTTTCACTCTTTTCACGAACTTTTTGCTACGCCGTATGCTAACTTCGCCGTTATTTCTGTTCAACTCGAAACTTTTGCTTCTAAACTTTGTTTCATAATTCAGCAAGATATTTTGCAACATTTGTGTTTTCTTTTCTTACATTTCTTTTTGAAATTATAATTCTATCAAACCTTCCAATTTGCCTTTCTTAATCCGTTATACTTTTTTTGCTATTTTTTTCAATTTCTTACATACTTTTAATTGTATTTATTGTTGATTCTTATTATTTATGTTGTTATGATTACTGTGTTTATTATACATTAAATATTAAAAATGAATTATTATCATAACTGTTACAAAATTAAACAAGAATATTGCAAACAACAGAAAATATTATATATATAAGCAGAACTGTAATTAAGAAATATAATATGTCAGCGAATTATTGATTAATGTAAAATGTGATTTATCGTGAACCGTTTTCAATGAGAAATCCGACTGCGATGTCTAATTCATTTGATGAATCTTCGATACAATTATTTTTGCAACACGCGTTAAATTTGCATAGTTCGGCCAACGACGCTTGAATGTAATAAAATGATCCGCTGACATCGTTCTATATTGTTCATGCTGCTGGAATAATATCATGTGTCACATTCTGAATCGAATTTAATACGTCGTAGAGAGGACAACAGTTAATAAAAAAATAACGACGAGATATCGTCTAATGATTTTCAAAAAAAGAATATATGTATAGGATATATATCTTTATATATGCCTAAAAAGAGAAATTCTGACTTGTTACTTTTAAGTTGCTTTTACCCTAGTAAAAATTTGATGAGGCATGCCACACCTAGCGTATGGTCATGATAAGGATAGCCTTAACAAAACCCGTTCTCAGTTTTTCTGATCTGGGCCACATTAGACCCACATGAGGCAAGTATCATGTTTTTTCGAAAAGTGGCATCCTGCTCAGGACCACATGCGATATTCTAATAAGGTAATGTAATGTGTGTAATGCTAGGCATCGTTATGGCCATAATCAGGTATACCATAATGTGGTTTGCCTTATAAGAACCTGACAAGGTCCACATCTGGTTGCCATGACGTAAAATTGACTTT
>JABFPJ010006132.1:0-11287 GCA_022817425.1 Gryon sp. ZL-2020
TATGGGAAGCTTATGGGAAGCTTATGGGAAGCTTATAAGAAGCTTTTGGAAACTTATGCGAAGCTTATGGGAAGATTATGGGAAGCTTATGGGAAGCTTATGGAAAGCTTATGGGAAGATTATGGGAAGCTTATGGGAAGCTTATGGAAAGCTTATGGGAAGCTTATGGGACGTTAATGGGAACGTTATGGAAAGCTTATAACAATCTTATGGGATACTTATGGAATGCTCATAGGATGCTTATGGGAACGTTGTGGAAAGCTTACGGAAAGCTCATTAGAGCTAATGCGATACTTAAAACATACTTTTAGTTTGCTTATGCGATATTTACGGAAATCTTATGGGACACTTATGGGATGCTTATGGGAACGTTATGGAAAGCTTATGGGAAGCACATGGGATACTTATGAAATGCTTATGGCATACTTATGGGAGCCTTATAGAAAGCTTATGAGAAGCTGATGGGATACTTGTGAGATACTTATGGGATACTTATTGGATACTTATGGAAAGCTTATGGGATGCTTATGGGATACTTATTGGAAGCTTTTGGGACGCTTATGGGATGCTTATGGGATACGTATGGGAAGCTTATGAAATACTTATGGGATACTTATGGGAAGCTTATGGGATTCTTATGGGATGTTATGACATTTCATTTAGTATTTTGCCAAATACGACTCCGTCATACATAGTATAAGTGTCAGTATTTTATTCCTCTTCGTGTGCGATAAACGACTACCGCGTTGGCTATAAACGATGGAGTCGTATATGATAATATAGTCACTCATTTATTGAGAGATTTTTTACCTTTAATTTTGTTCATAAACTACACAGTCTTCTATGATATACCAGTCACTCGATTCTCCGTGTACATAAACAAATCTATTGTTTTTAAGAGATTGCACTTTTTTATTAATTTCGTCAATGTCGGCTTTGTTAGCGTCAATATCATCCAAAATTTAGCGTTTCTTCGCCGTTAGCTCTTTATTCTCCTCTTTGGCTTTCTTTTTCTTGTCATTTACCGTTCTTAATCTTCTGTCAATAAAAATAAAAAATTCCGGACAAGATTTAATTTCCCGGACAAATCCCGGACAATCAAGGACACTTTTAAAATCCCGGACAATTCCTGGACTTCCCGGAAATTCCCGGACGGTGGACACCCTGCTTTTCCAGAAAACTATATCAGTAAAATACCCTTTTATTTCCCTGAAAGTTCCCTCAAAAATTCGACACAGTTGAATTTTCATTACCCAAATTTCCGCATTTTAATGATGAAAATTTTGGTATAAATAGGAAACGAAATCCCTTTCAAGTCAGTCAAATCTATAACATCAAAAGGTCTACATCGCCCAACGTCACCAGTATCAAAATGTTTTACTTGTTTGAAAAGTATAAATCGCGAAAAATTCAGTGTGCATATTAACCCGCCGAATAAAGAAAAGTAAGAACCAAATCATATTATATATTTAAACACTTATAAAGTGTTTCTCTCTCTCTTTCTTTACTACATTGTATATCTTCTTTCTCTATTTTATACAATTGTATCAAACTCTTTACTTTCCATAATCCTGACGAACGACAATGTTATAAAAATGTCGACGATATTTCTTATGTTTTACTGTAATTTAGTTACAAGTTGTTTTGTTAATAAAAAATTAAGACTCAAACGACTTATTATTTTATAGACTAATAACCACTTGTTGGCTTAATTGTTAAAAGTTATACCGAATAGTGTGGACGTCACAAAACAAAAAAACAAACAAACAAATAATCAATCACACATCCATACATTCATATTCATATATTAGTAGGATATATGGACTATATATGGACTATATATGGATTATATATGGAACTATATATGGACTCTATATGGAATATATATAGAATACTAGCTGAAGCCCCGGCTTCGCCCGGCCCAACCCTGTACTATACTATATATGGACCATATATGAACTATATATGGACTATATATGGACTATATATGGACTATATATGAAAGATATATAAACTATATATGGACTATATATGGACTGTATATGCAATATATATGGAATATATATGAATATATGGTCTATACATGAACTATATATGGAATATATATGAATTATTATATACTGTACATTTGACCAGAGCGAAGCCGGTTGACGACAAAAATCTCCTCCCCTTATGACGACCCCTATATAAAAATTTTTGTAAAAAAATTTTTTTTGTGCAAATGCAGTTTTATATAGCCTACGTTCATCAGACAGTGTTAATTTACTACAAAATTTGGTTCAAATCGGTTCAGTAGATTTTGCGTGATGCTCATACAAACAAACCAACAAACAAACAAGCAAACAAACAAATTCGCGAATAAGAATCTTAATTTAGACGTTAGAAATCCATTCAAGCCGCATAAGTGTTTTATTTAAGACAGCAGCGTCTTAAAATAAGACGGTTAAAAAAAGACATTTTTTGGAGTGAATAGTGTTATTGAATTATAAAATATTTTTATATTTATTAATACGTTAAATTTCCTACAGATATTTAAAGTGTGTTCATTGCGAAATTTTAGCATATATATTATTAAAAATATTCAAATATATATAATATAAAATTAAAAAAAAAGTGTAATTATCAAGTGTTACACAAGTTGAAAAATCTGTTGTATTTTTGTGTAAGATTCTTTAAATTTTATACAAATTGATATTTTTGTTCTGCTTTTAAGTTAAATGCTATACATTTTACACAGAGTGATCTGTATTTTTGTGTTAAATACTTTGAATTTTACACAAATTGATGTGTTTGGTGAGTTTTTGTGTTAAATGCTTTCAATTTTACACAAAATAATATGTCTGATGTGTTTTTGTGTTATATGCTTTGAATTTTACACAAAATAATATGTCTGATGTGTTTTTGTGTTAAATAATATGAATTATTTAACACAAAAACCCCACCTCTCGCACAACTACAAACGTTGGAGACGACACGCTGTAAAAAGAGCGGGGAGAGCTGGGTCGAAGGGGTGAAAAACGAGTGAGAGGCCCCTTATGTGTCCATGCATGTTCAAGATGTTTTCAGACAATGTAAGAAGAGGTTTTCCGACAATGTTTATAATTGGAGTCATGAGAGGATCGTGAGGGGATTGTGAAGGGGTCATATGGAGGTCATAATAAACAATCAATTTATTTTTATATACACTGGTCGCAAAAAAAACGCATCACTCTTTTCATCCCAAAAATTGCTCATTTTCAAACGACTGTAACTTTCTTAAAAATCAACGAAAATTAACTTTTTTTTAATTAAAGGTGAATTCTTCCTCTTTCGATATGTGAAATGCAATTTTTGTTAAACGTGACATTTTTTTACATTTTAGCCCTGTAAACATAACCAAAAAAAATGTAAAAAATGCATCAACTTTAACTGCATTTTTCTGAAAAATTCGTCAAATAAAGCTATTGGTTTCGCTTCAAAATCAAAAAATTTGGTTCATTCTGATCAAATTTAAAAAAAAGAAAGTTAATTTTGGATGAAATTTAACGAAATTACATTTGATTTAAAAAGAACATGTTTTTTAATCAAATTTTGACATTTTTAGCTAGGACTACTGTATGTTAAATTGTGTGTATGACTTGTTGTACGAGTAAGTATAAGTTACAGCCATTTGAAAAATGGTAATTTTTTACTTAAAAAAAGTGATGCGTTTTTTTTCTGAACAAACACACATAATCTCGTAAAAAAAGTCTGTCTTTGCGCGTGTAAGAGTTTCTGCCGCTCGATTGGCCACCCTGACATTTTTTTCTATATTATTAATTAAAATCACCGGTGAGCGGTCCACCGCGTGACAAGCTTTATTTGGCGAATTTTGCAGAAAAATGCAGTTAAATTTGATGCATTTTTTACATTTTTTTGGTTATGTTTACAGGGCTAAAATGTAAAAAAATGTCACGTTCAACAAAAACTGCGTTTCACATATCGAAAGAGGATATCATCCATATCATCTATAGGGAGCCCTTAGAGGGTCCATAGAAGTATCTCGGGTGGAACTAGGGACTTAGTCAGGACTTATACACGATCATAAGGAAGGAATCACAGGGTTTCGCCCGGGCGAAGCCGGGGCTGCAGCTAGTTATATTATAATAGCTGAGGCCCCGGCTTCACCCGGGTGAAACTCTGTGACTTCTTCCCTAAAACCGTATATGAGTCCTAACTAAATCCCTAGTTCCACCCAAGATACAATTTTCAAACTTGGACAAAACACGTATATAAGGACTATTAAGAATCAAGGTAAGGCTGCGACATGGTTACCTGGTCAGCGCCCTGTGGGACAATTCACGTCAACCATGACGTGGCTACATTTAGCCTTGATTGGGTTTTGCAGTGGAATACCATTATACGAAATTTCGGTCAGACCATATCAATGCCTAGCGTGACATAAGTGTAATATCCGGTTTCTATAATCAAGATACCTTATTGGAACCATATTTGGCCTTACTGAGGTTATATTTAAACTTCTTGTGACCATATATTTTTATTATTAAAGCCATTATATATCATTGGCTTTAATAAGGACATCCGAACCATATTTGACCATATTTGGCCTTAAGAAAAACATATTTGTCCTTGATAAGGACACCTGAATCAGAAAAAAACTTGACAAACATGGTCCTTATTGGGAATATTTGGCTTTAATTATAATTAATAAACATATTTGGCCTTAATTGGACCATATTTGACCTTATTTTGAATATTGTCTGAAAAGCTCTTGAGAACATACGCACAACCTCGAAAACAAACTCCAAACCTTCTGACAACCCCCCACAGCCCCCCCGACAACCCTCCGACAACCCCCTGACAATCCCTGACAATTTCCTGACAATTCCCTGACAATTCCCTGACAATTCAGAGACAAACAAAGCTATGCAAAGTTAAACCAATATTGTGTTCACTGTTTTGCTAACGTTGGTACAAATTTCTTAGCTGACGTTTACAGCCAATTTGTAACCGACATTGGAATGAAGATTTCGACCAACATTGACTGACTAAATTTTGCATAATTCAAATACTGGCATACAGACGTTCAGCCAACGTTGTATTAATTGTCATGCCAATGTTGACGTAAGATTGTTAGCACACATTTACAGCCAGACCTGAACAAACATTGGACCACACACGTTGTCACCCAACATAAATAATAACTATACAGTTATTACTTATGCACTGTTAACATTCAATTATAATTAGTTTAATAAACAATAAAATATTATTTTTTATTATACTATATTAATTATAAAATATTAAATAATTGTATACTAATAGGAAAAAATATTATAGAAATACTGATATATTTAAATTTGAAATGTTATAGCAAAAATTCGAATAAGTAAATTTTTACTTTAATTTATTATTAATATTATAATAATACGTAATACAAAATTAAATGTTAATTTTTATAAATTATACTTACAAATTACTAAATAAATATTAATTTATAATAACAATTAATTATAAATTTACATTTATTAATTTATGTTTAAAAGGAATATGAACATTTAATTAATTAAGTACATTTTTTTATTAAGATTAATTAAACATTAATATAAATATTAGATTTAATTTTTACTAATATAAAAATATGTGTAATCAATTTTTAAAATAGTCGGCAGAATGTCGGTTAACAACGTTGTGACGATTTAAAAGTGCCAAAGTGATAGGAGCTATTGAAGTTCAAATGAATAACCAAAGGATTGGAGCAGTGGATAAGGCGACAGACTATTACGTTGGTAGAAACGAGTTTAAATCTTCAAAAATCAAAAATGTAACTTTATCTTCGAACCTGAATTTAATCATAAAATATAATTAGGAAATATAAAAAATAAGGCAATTAATATAAAAAATGGGTGTATATTTAATAAATAATATTTTTTTAATTATAAACAATATAATGTTGGCCTAAAACTGGCAAACAAGGTCGAAACAACATTGGCAAGCAACACTGAAACAAGACGCATAAACCAAGATTGGAAAACCGTTGGTGTGCAACATAAGGACAATGTTGTAAAACAACGTTGGCGTGCGTAACACGCCAACTTCCAAGCTAATATCGGCCCGATGTTGATTAATATTGTCGAAACGACTTTGCCAACGTCGTGCCATCGTCGAAACGACTGAAATTTTCCGGTTGGGGTGTTAATTCAAAGAATTCAATTTGTATTAGCTTACGAAATAATTTTTTTTTTAATAGCAACGAATGTGGTGTGATATTTCAGCTTGGAAAGAGGCAGGTGCATCTGTCTTTATTCTCTATGTCGAGCCGGCTTGTAAGTGAGGCCATTATAAGATTCCTCGGTGGAAGGAAGGAGAAGCCGCTACTATGCTAAATTAAATCGTATCCGTGTATTGCCTTTGTGTATCGCAAAGATACAAGAATCGGGAAGTTGAACTTCCTTATTCAACGAGAAGGCCTTGCAAACGGTTGGCTTGCGTGTATTGGCTGTATACGTACTGTGAATCCAGAGCGAATTTTTTGGATTCGGCGCCAAACGTTGAATCCCTTTCTTATTTGATTACTCATTTTCGAATGTATCGGAATCTTTTTGTATCTGTTTTACAAATAAGAATAATCACCTAAAAAAGTTTGAGGTAAATGAACGTGCTATGCTTTTTTCATGAGTAACGGTTCACGAAGATGCAAACCGGCAAAAAATAGGTCGCTGGATACCAGCCAATCATCAAAACAGAATAACATAACGGTATCACTTTAGACCCAGAATCTCCTACTTTCTATACACATCTTTGATATGATTTAACTAAGGTCATATCATAATTACTGCGAACTCTTAGGTTGCGTGGATCAGGCGTTTCCTCGTTTTTGACCTAAATACATACGATTAGATTGGGGACCAGTTTTTATGACTTTCAATCTATGACGCCTGTTAAGTTCCCTTATTTTGTAACCTTTTTTCAAAGATTGAATAAACTATTCTGTAATCAAAAATGTTATTAGCCGTCACATTTTATTACTGAAAGATGAACAGTGCTTTATATAAATTAGAATTTTCTGGAAATGGATAATATAATATAAAAACTCTTTTTGCGTAAGTCATTTATTTGTGCGCTGTTCTAAGGTGGTTCTTCAATACTGATACACCAGAGTCTTTTGAAATTATAAGTTATTGATAAAGAATTGAACTTTATAAAATATGTCATTTAATTCTTTGATCCTTTGAGAATGTTTTGGTGAAAAAAAACTTGCATTTTGTTGTTTACTTTTTGCTCCATAACCTCCCCCGTTTTTTGTGGTATATAGGAGATTAAACAAATACGGGGGAGGTTACGGAGCAAAAAGTAAACAAAAAAATTCAACTTTTATTTAACCAAAACATTCTCCCATGATCAAAGAATAAAATAACATATTTATTAAAGTGCAACTTTTTATCAATAATTTATCATTTCAAAAGACACTAACTCCGGCGTATTAGCAATGAAGAATCGCCTTAACAATAATGTAAGAAATTCTAAAATTTTATTATAAACTAAACTATTACAATAGTTCTTATATCACTTTAAATACAAGCGTTCTAATCAGAACTCTTTTGAAGTTTTTTTATAACGTTTTAATTAATTTAGAACGTTTTTCCAATTAAAAAACGTATAATATGCTTTCAAAAAAACATTTTAAACATCAAAAACACATTAAAACATTCTGTATAAAATGCTTATTTCTTGTAGAACGCTTAAAAAATAGAATTACAGTGTATTGTTTTTAACTTATTTTAATAACAAGGGTAGAAAATTAAAAATATACTTCCATTATATTTTGTAGGTATTTCTACAAACAATTGAAAATATTATACTCCATCGTATGATATAGATTTATAGTACATCCAACATAAGTTATTAATATGTGTCATGCCATTCTGTAGACATAAAGGGTAAGGAAACAATTTTTACTATATTAACACATAGTAAAGTTAAATATGAAAGTAGCAATTGCTTGTACGCATTTAATTGATTATTTCATAAAAATTATATCATTTATAATAAGTTATCTAAATAATTAATTGACAATTAAAATTACCCATAGATGCTTACAAATGTGGGATAATTGTGACAAAATACTTATTTTCATACTTTAAAAGCATCAATATTATTGCTTTTATACACGTTCTTTCAAGAAAAAAACAAGAAAAAAATTTTCTTTCTTCCTTCTTTTGCTACAATTATACGTCACTTTTTTGAAGTAATGTTAAAGTAACCAAGTTACGTAAAAGACCCATATATGGACTCATATATGGACTCATATAAGGACTCATATATGACCTCATATATGGACTCACATATGGACCCATATATGGACCCATATATGGACTTATACATATATCTAACTAATATATATAAATATGAAAGTACGATTGTTTGTTTGTTTGTTCGAGCTTCACGCAAAATCTACCGAACCGATTTTGTTCAAATTTTGAGAACAACTAGCTGAAACCCTCGAAAGTGTCTTAGGCTATATAAAATTGCAATGTATAAAGTAGTTTCCGAAAAAAATTGTTTTTCCGATTTTGGACCGCCCCGCTTAGGCGGTTATCAGGCGGTTATCTGGGGGTTGTCAGGGGGTTGTCGGGGGGTTGTCAGGGGGTTGTCAGGGGGTTGTCAGGGGGTTGACGGGAAGTTTTCAGGAAGTTTTCAGGAAGTTTTCAGGAAGTTTTCAGGAATTTTTCAGGAATTTTTCAGGAATTTTTCAGGAATTTTTCAGGAATTTTTCAGGAATTTTTCAGGTGTTTTTCAGGAATTTTTCAACAATTTTTCAGGAATTTTTCAGGGAAAAAGCGTGGCGCCAATTTTACAATAAAGATGATTACAAATTAAAATTCGGAGGATTTGTAATTTTTTTGAATTTAAAATATAAATAAGAAAAACAAATGACATATTGTTTATTGATATCAAACAAACAGTTAAAAGATATAATTAAAGTTAAGCTTAAATAAAAGCATATAAAAAAATAAAATCACTGCCGAGCGAACGATCTATGATAAATAGTTCGTCGCTTTTAATTAGGCAGCACCTGACGGGCCGGTTGACACGTGACCCCCGAATCGCACTCTGCGAGCCGTGGCGCCTTGCCCTTTGCCGCGCGCTCGCAGAGGACTGACCTACGTTGTCGTGCCCGGATGTGTGTGCGCGAATTTGCCCCGCCATTCAAGCCCCGCCAAATTGTGCCAGCCGCCCCCGCACATTGCCAGCCGCCAGCCAGCAGCCAGCTAGCCGCAAGCCAGCCAAACCCTAGATATATCCAACATTATATAAACTGGATATTATACTTATTGCCGCTTTTATATATATTAGATATATAATCGCCTATATTTTTTCTATATTTTCAAGTTCAAATATTTTGATATATATCTTGGATATATATGAAATATAGATTTTATATCTTGTATATATATTTGGATATATTTTCGTCCGTATGGGAAAGCCAGCCAACGGCCCAGTAGCTCACATTTTTGTTTGTTTTTTTTTATGTGAGTTGCTATTTTTTTTATATTTTATTTGTCCGTTGCCGTACCGGCGGAATCTTTGCCAAATCGCTCGTTCGGCGATTCTGTATTTTTTGTTGTTGTTTTGTGTTTTAAAATTTTTTAAAGCCCGCGGAAATCTGCGCGGTGGAACACGGTCCACCGCATGACAATTGAAACAAAGTTTAACTTCCTTTTGGATTCATTTGAAAGAACTATTCAAATGCCAATTTGGACAGGTTAATAATAAAATAAAAATAAAAATAATAAGGTACAGGTTATAATAAAAGCATTAAAAAATTTAACTAATATATATAAATATGAATGTATGTTTGTTTGATAGTTTTTTTGTTTTTTTGTTCGAGCATCACACAAAACCTACCGAACCGATTTTGTTCAAATTTTGAAAAAAACTAGCTGAAACCCGCGAAAGTGTCATAGGCTATATAAAATTGCGATATATGAAGTAGTTTTGAAAAAAAAAAAAATTCTTTTCCGATTTTGGACCCCCCCTTAGGCGGTTGTCAGGGAGTTGTCAGGGGGTTGTCAGGGGGTTGTCGGAGGGTTGTTAGAGGGTTGTCAGGGGGTTGTCAGAGAGTTGTCAGAGGGCTGTAAGAGGGCTGTCAGCCCTCTGACTTATTCCACTTATTCTGATTTATTCCAAAATCGCTTGAACAAGATCTTCCAGTGTCACAGTCCACCCCAGAACCAGAGTGAGTTTCTCGCGCTCTGATGCGAACCGCGGACACACGAAGAACACATCTTCCACGGTTTCTTCAATACCCTTGCACGCCGGGCAAGCTGGCTCGCTATCCAGTCCAAGACGGTGTTGGTAAGCACGAAAGCAACCATGTCCCGTAAGCAGTTCTGTGAGGTAGTGGTCCACTTCACCATGATTTCTGCCAATCCACCTGGCGATATCTGGAATCAGGCGGTAAGTCCACCTGCCTTGTTCGGAATTCGGCTTTGCCAAGTAGTCAAAGTGAATTCTTTTTCTTCACCAGGGACATCAAGACCTGTATCACGTCTTCTGTGGTATATCCTGTTCCGCTCATCTGCCAACAAGTCAATTGTTGGCGGCATGGAAGGTATAACGCAGACCGCATCGTATGATACCGTTCGGAAAAATTGCGTAACTCGCAACGCATTTCTACGGTAAACACACGATAACATTCTTGCGTATGCTTTAACAGCATAAAGCAATGTGGAAGTTGTTACACTTGACAGAAGTCTCCGTCGACTCTGTCCAGGTCCGCTAATATTGGGCATCAATCGCGATAACGCGTTTGTGACTTGTGCTGCTTTCTTACTAATTCTGATAATGTGTTCTTTGAACCGTAGCCTTTCATCGATTTGCACTCCGAGATATCTCAGTGAGGCTTGTGATCGTATGTCTGTATCACCGACTGTTAGGGTAATAGACTCTCGGATTTTTCTGCCAGTAACCAGCACCACTTCAGTCTTATGGTCTGCTAGTTTTAAACCTACTGACGAAAGCCACTGGTGAATTCGGGCGATAGCATTATTTGCATCCCCTTCAATATTTTCAAGATGCTTTCCAACTACAACAACTGCAACGTCGTCTGCGAAGCCAATTGTCTTAACAGTATCAGGCACTTGCAGTCGAAGTACTGCATCCTACATTATGTTCCACAAGAGTGGTCCCAGAACCGAGCCTTGTGGAACACCTCCTGTAATGTTGTACATCTTTGTACCGGCATCAGTCGTATACCTTAAGCTTCTCGCGCTAAAGTAGCTCCTGATGATTCGCATGATGTATG